>JANHJO010009230.1:0-11147 GCA_032468235.1 Pseudoxyrhopus heterurus
TGATCGGCTTATACTCGGGTCAATAATTTTACCCAGGTTTCCTGGGTAAAATTAGGACCTCAGCTTATACTCGGATCGGCTTATACTCGAGTATATATGGTATAATTGAATTTAACTACAGCATTTGGAAACAGATGCTATGTTATCAATTGCCTTATTATTGTTCATCCAAATTAAATTACTTAAAAGAAGCTATGTTCCTTTGGTTTGCCTCAATAGAACACATATTCTACACTAATGGTAAAAAAAAGTCTGCCCATCCAGCTTGGAAAGGGGCAAAAACAAAAACAAAGACAGGAGTTGGAGAAAGATACATTGGAAGTAAGACAATGCAAACTGGTAGAGGAGCGAAAATGTCTTTGTGTGTAAAACGGGTGTTTGTGTAATTCACTACTGCAGAATATGTCTTTGACTGGAGGCAACAAAATTAAACTAAGAGGAGACTAAGTAGATGTGCATGTGTGAAAGATACAATCCTGTATAGAGAAATCAGTGATTTAGCTAGGTGTATCTTATCTGGTTTGAAAATAGGTAAGAAAAAAAAGATCTACTATAAAGACGTTGTATATGTTTTGGACCTCTGTTCTATTATACTCTAACCTTGGAGATAATTTCTTGTCTTTTAAAAGCATCACCTGTGACATCCACTTGTGGCTCTACCCACAAATCTCTCAAAATTCCAAATAAGTTGACCTGATCAAAGAGACCACTACTAAGCCAAACGAATCAATGGAAATTTCTATCCATATAACACAAATGCACATTTTACTAAGAGTGCCATTTATATCCCCAAATCCACAGAGAAATAAGCTTCAGCTAATAAAAGCCAATGTAAGGCATCAAGATGGAAAAAAATCCTAGGACTGAATCATTGGAACACAATGTGAACAGTTTTAATATTACTCTTGAAGAAAAACAAGACAGAAACTGAGATGAGCTTAGTTTTTTAACTTCCAACAATGCACAAAGAATCAATGCTTTAAAAATCTGGAGGAGGAAGGCAAGTTACAAAGGTAATATGAAAGGAGTTGGTGAACTGATATCACCTGCTCCATTATGTAATAATCAGTAAATGGCCTACAAAACTGTGGGTTTGTGGCAGCTGAAAAAAGTAACCATTATCTAAACCAGGGGTCTCCAACCTTGACAACTAGCCTGGCAGACTTCAACTCCCAGAATTCCCCAGCCAGCTGGGTGGGGAATTCTGGGAGTTGAAGTCCACCAGGCTTAAAGTTGTCAAGGTTGGAGACCCCTGATCTAAACTCAGGGCGTACTGATTACCATAGATGTACCCATGAAATTATTAGCAGCATCTTCAGAACCTTATATCGAAATGATGAACACACTGTTGTGACTTAAGCTCTGCTCCTTTGGGGAATGTACATGTGATGCTTTGACACACGTAGAAAAGATAAGAAATTTGCTCTGCGATCCTATTTTTATCCGACTGAACCTCTTTACATCCTCTGGCAGACACCACTGGATAAAATATTATTGCTTCAAGTCATTGTTTCAAAGACTGCCCTTGTCAATTCTGTGTATCTTTTCATAGCCACTACAGAATTCTTCACTGGCAATCCTATTGGAAATAGTGCCAGTCTATGCACACAGAAACAGGCTTTGAAGGAACCAGGTAAAATTTTCCAAGGTCATATTTATCTAAATGCAACTACTTATATCTAACTAATCGGGGTATTATGGAATACTTTATCAAATGCTTTCTTAAGATCAATTATGTCCAAATCATTCTCATAATCTACTAAGGAAGCTGCCTGAATAAAACATAACCTCTGACAAGATTATTCTTAACACATTCATACCAGCTTCTAATAATAACTACATTCTTCTCAAGATCAATATTTATGAATGGCTCTAGGATCTTTCTAATTACAGATGTCAGATTTACTGCTCATAGTCTGTTTTTTTCTGTTTTGAGGAGAGAAACATTTACCCTCCTCTAGTCATTTGATAATTTGTCAACTCAGAAAGTTGGATGCGGTGGCTCAGTGGCTAAGATGCTGAGCTTGTTGATCAGAAAGGTTGGCAGTTCGGCGGTTCGAATCCCTAGCACCATGTAACGGAGTGAGCTCCCGTTACTTGTCCCAGCTTCTGCCAACCTAGCAGTTTGAAAGCATGTAAAAATGCAAGTAGAAAAATAGGGACCACTTTTGGTGGGAAGGTAACAGCGTTCCTTGTGCCTTCAGTGTTTAGTCATGCCAGCCACATGACCACAGAGACGTCTTCAGACAGTGCTGGCTCTTCGGCTTTGAAACAGAGATGAGCACAACCCCTAGAGTCAGGAACGACTAGTACGTATGTGCGAGGGAACCTTTACCTTTACCTTTAGTCATTTGATAATTTGTCAACTCAGAAAGTTCAGAATGCCCAAGGAGCTGCTGATACAGTTCTACAGAGGAATTATTGAGTCTGTCATTCGTATAAACCAGACATTTGTACTACAGCGTCCACGCAGGAGAGATACAGACTTCAACAGATAGTTAGATCTGCAGAAAGAACTATTGCAACCAGCCTACCTTCCACTGAAGACCTGCATACTGCACTGGTCAGAAAGAGGGTTGAGAAAATATCCCCTCACATCCTGGACATAAACTGTTTCAACTCCATAAAAGTTCTTTTGTGTCTAAGTATATCACCATGTAATATGGCTATATTACTTTATACTTATCATCTGTTCTACTACCTTCTCTATTGATATCAATACTATGATTATTATCCTGCATTATGTTGTTATATGATTATTATTACTTTATTATTTTGTATGCACACTAAGAGCTTATGCACCAGAGACAAACTCCTTGTGTGTCTAATCACACTTGGACAATAAAGTGTTCTGCTCTGCTCTACCCTACCCTAGTCCATGATTTGTCAAAGTAAATGAATAGTGTCTTACCATCAACAACTACATCATTTCCTAGGATGCACTGAAGGTAAATAATTTGCCCTGAAAATTTCAGATTATTCAAAATCAGTACGGCTTTCCCTTTGATTCAATCAAAGATTCTACCTCTTTATCAGCTTATTATTGTCGTCTATACTGTATAGTCTCTTTTACAGAGCCAAAATAATTCTGCCTTTTCTCTGTTCGCTGTTACTTTTACTTCACTGAGCAACTCACATATTATTTTTTCTTATTTTAAATTTATCTGATAAATCCCCTTTTCTTGTCCATTGTCAATCTCAGATCATTCCAGGCTTTAGATTTTTTTGACACCATTTAACAAATCTGGGCTACTTCTAAGTACTCTTTGTTAGTTATCACTTACTCTTTCAGTCTACATATATAAACTTCAGAATTTTAGTAAGCTTCTTGTGTAGCCACAGTAGGTTATTTTGTTATATTCTCTTTTTTCTCTGAGTTTACTTACAATTAATGCATTTATAAACGTTTTAGGAACATCCACCTACCTTGGACTCCTTTACTGATTACTTTTTTCCATCACAGAATCCTATTACTTATTGTTCTTTTATGAAGATTCACTTTCCTGAAGTTCACAATATGGACATTTCATTTGACTATAGTCAACTTTAATTTCCCTTAAAATGAAGAATTGAAGCATCACATAGTAACTTTCTTCCAAAGTTTCCACCTTTTCTAATTCCAGTTGTATCTTTCTATATTTTCAGAAGAAGAAAAAATTTCAGCAAAATTGGGAAGGACTGTGCTTCAATTACCTGAAAGGTTCATATTTGGTAAACTTCATCTCCCAACAGACATCAAAATCATTAAAAATTCTCATTACATTTTAAACGAAGTTGTTTGAAAGCTTTGTTTATTTTGGAGAGGTTCAATAATATTTTGTCTTTACTAAGTGCTAGTGCTGGACATCAGTAACAGTACTGCTTTTATTCCTTGTTTCATTTACTTCTGTGTGAATGCTCTGAAGCATATCAGCAAGTTCATTCCCTTGAATTTATTTGTAAATGAAATACGCATAAATTTTTAATATACCACATTGTGCAACTCCAATTCAGTTGATTTTGTTCTTTTCAAAAGTTGCTTTGCTGTATTCCAAACAGATATACCAGCATAATCATATTTCATATTTCCCATCTTGTTTCATTCCCATATTGTGAATGAACAATGAAAGCTATTAATCTTGTAAATGGATAATTTTCCACTGAGTGGTTTAATAGAACTTAATATACTTAATATGTTTCTTATTCTAATAGGGCTCCAATCCCACAAGAAAATGCTTGGAGTTGCTGTACCAACCTTGCCTATAATTAGATCACAAATGGGAATTGGGGGCTAAGGCGCATTATTCCTCAGACATATACTTTTCACTGGACATGAATTACTGAACCTAAATGGATAAGACACTCATAAACTGGCAGATCCTCTGACACACATCCCTATTACTTGCACCAATCAATCACCAGCTAACACAACATTCCTCTTTAGCTTCTTGTATGTAGCAATTCTACACATTCTACTCTTCCACCATTGCATTGTATTGCTTTCTGTTCATTTTTGTCTCGTTTTTCCTTGAGAGACTTACAGCTGCTTTTGTCTGAGAATCCAAAATCCGTCTCTCAATTCTTGTACTGAAAAAAAATTATTCTAAATCTCTTGTTTCTAATTCTAACTACCTTCACTTGGCTTACTTCTCTATTGGTTATCTTCCCTATAGCAAACTGTTTTCTCTGTCTATCACGGTCTTTGTTTACTACAAGGATAGCAACCTATAACTCCACTTTTACTTTCTCTCAGAGCACTGAGTTTGCATTTTGTTGCATATATAGATTTCATTCCTTTTAGGCATTAACATCTCCCTTTAAACTCTTCTGCCAAATTCCACTGCCAAAGCTCTAATACAGCACTCAGTTTCCTTGATGAAATTGTTCCCCGGAATTGGTTGCCTTTCATTTCTTCTATTGTCACTTTGGCAGTTTCTGTTTACTAAGCTGAATACAATTTCTCTATAATTCACAATAGTAAATCGGCAAATCTGAATGCACAGTTGCATCACAAGTCTCTTGTTTTTATTGATTTCTCCTATTGGAACTCCACAATCAACATCCTACTAGCTGTCCGTTTGCTTACTCAATGAACTCACTGCCTGAAAATATATATTTTTGGTGTTTCAACTTTGGTGTACACTATATTATACATTTCTACATTATAAACGGTCACCAGGATAAAATGGAAATCATACCAGTATGGAAAAAATCAGGTTGAGATAGACTGGTTTATAGCTGCTCTGACCCAGTTCCCCAAACACAACAAACTTCTGATGTGAACTCAAAAGATTCCTTTACTAGGAATGCTGGCATCCCCGGCAAAAAGTTTCTCTCGCAGGCTAACAAGTCAGCCAGCCGGATGATGAATAGTTGTCAGCCACACTTATTTATCTCCACCCCCTGCCTTCTATTCCCAGAGCTAGGGTGGGCCTCGCTAGCAGCGGACACTCTTCCTTCCCCATGATCAGCCCACAGCTTTCCACTGCTCTCCTCTGCCTTCTGTGCAGCCTTGCGTCAGGCACTGGACCCAGCTTTCCTCTTCTTCATCAACCACCTCCAGACCTGGGGTCTGTTGACTCTCCATCTGAGGGCTGACGGATGGCCCAGGCTCCGCCTCTGTTTCTCTCTCTGCCAGCTCCATTCCCTCTTCCCCCTCGGAGCTCCCAGGTTGTCCTGATGCTGACCCTGACTTCTATGCCTCCTCCTCCTCCTGTGATTCGGCTCCTGGAGGGGCTGGCGGCTGACAGGCCACAACAATAGCGTTATTGTACATGTTTATTTAAACAGCATTTCACTCACACTTAAAAAAATATAACCAGAATATTATTCTGATTCTTATTAAAAAAAACAATTAAAATGTTAGATCTATCCCAAAATGTTTTTAGTACTATGTTATGATAGGCTTACTGGTTTTCTCTTTCTTCGGAAAAAAAAATAGACAACCACTAAGGGCATTTTGTAAGATTTTTGTACTGCTTTATTGTTGTCAGAAAGACTAACATGTC
Source organism: Pseudoxyrhopus heterurus (assembly GCA_032468235.1). Taxonomy (NCBI): domain Eukaryota; kingdom Metazoa; phylum Chordata; class Lepidosauria; order Squamata; genus Pseudoxyrhopus; species Pseudoxyrhopus heterurus. The sequence goes on from JANHJO010009230.1 coordinate 5,988, forward strand.
TATGACAATGTACAGTAGTACTGGGAAACAAGTGAGGATTACATATTATTAAATTGTGTAAACAGTTAATCTGAATGATTGATGCATGGTAATTCTACACTACAGTTCTTAGTATGAAAACAATCAGGTATGCTGTCTGAAGCACTTGGACAAAAGAATCTCTTTTGAACACAATGGAATTCAGATATAAATATTTTTACAAATAGCAATATAGAAATGCATACAACAGTATAAATCCAAGTATCATCAAGTGCTTATCCTGCCTGGTGTTCATTTTCCTTTAAAGTTTTATGATCATAAATTATAAAGTAGTTCCTGATCAAACAATAGCCTTTTAAAAACATATTAAATGTTAAACATGTTAGCAAAGCAGGGACTGTTACAAGTATATTTGACTGAAACATTAAACAACACTTTGATAAAAGATCATTAATGACATGAAAGAAATCAGCTTTTTGCCTGTAAACAAATACTTTTTATAGAAAGGGCCAAATGTTATACTTAAGCTGGTTTTTGCATTTTCATTCCTCCATTTAATTATTATCTTCAATATTATTATCACTTTGGCTAGAATAATGTTTAAAATTCTAATTGTTGTCCGCATTGATGGTTCTAATATTCCATTCAACACAGATGAGTCTGAAATTGTAGAGTAAATCTCCTTAGAAAACATGGAACTCTTAAAGATTCATAAGCTATATGAAGTAATGTAGATGATTCTCTTGTCCTTAAGATTCTAGTACGAATGAGCAAATTTGAGTGACTGGGAATGCACTTTTTAAAAATATGTGTTGGGGCATCGGAGGAATACAGTGGTACAACAGTGATGTAATGAAATCCTAAGTGGGATGGGCATATCCAGTATAGGAATCTGAAACAAGACACAGTGATGTCCCATACTCCAAGACATCATCACAGAACTGGTCTCAATTATACACATTCACTGTGGGATAACAGTTCAATTTAAAAAATCTTGAGATTACAATAAATTAACTCCTCCATCCTACTAAATACCATAGGTATTTGAAAAACATCCTAATGCCTACACTTGACTCACGAATGTCCTGCACAAAAGATCAAATTTAACCACTGAAATTGTTGTTGCTATTAGTTTCTGCTGCAGTTGTTTTGGTTAAGTAGGAAACATCAAGGGATAAAACCCAATTCTCTTTAAGATTTTTTTTTAAAGCAAAAAAAATCAGTCAAAATGCAACAAAACAACTGGGATTGTCTTTTCCACAGAACAAAGGTAAAACACAATTTAAGAAGTATGCACAAATCACTTTATCCGGGACTGACGCACTAGACCATTCTAGATACACTACATGGATAATCTCTTCAGCAGTGTCACTGTAAAGGCTGCACTATATTAGCAGCTTGACAGTCTTTCCAAAGATCTGTGTAGTATTTTCCAGAAGGATGCACTTACACAACACATATCAGTACAGCTTTTCTCACAAAATACAATATAGGCAACTTTGTATCGATAGCAGAATTTCACTCTGGCAGCTTTAGAGTACCCTTAGAAATCTAAATTATAAATAAATAAATTTCGAAGTTCATAACAACAGTGACAATTTATCAGTTCATTTTAGAAAATAAAATAAACATTTCTGAAAAATTACTAATTATGTTAAAGTTACTTCATGTTATACATTGTAAAGCATGTAAGCTGTTTATTATATTAATAAAGAGAAGGACAATTATTTAAATAAGCTTCATTCTGATAATATGATTTATAACAATAAATCTATAGTTATTGCAAAGGCACTAGCAGTATAATTTTCTGCATCACTCTCTCAATCCTCAGGAAAAGATATTCAAATTAAAATATAAATTTTGAATATGCAATCCTAACTAGATTACACAAAGAAGCTTCCAGCTCACACAAAGGAGGGTATATTCCCCTTTTCCTGAAACTTATTCTAGAGAATTCTTCAATCTTCTGGATCCATTTAGGATCAAAGATTCAAGTGCAAAGATTCAAGGAAGATGTAAGTAATAATAGATACAAGCACTCTGTTCTACTGGTCACACAACTTGGTTAAGCACTATAGATTCAATATTTTTAACTAATACACAGAAATGTGCAAATTTATCAATTTTAGAGCTATTTTTAATCACTACAAATATCTCAAATTTTATTTGACTTAAATATTAAAAGTTTCTGTAGCTCATATTTGTATGTACATTGTTGCAGTGTTGCTTAATCTTTTGTAAACATTTTCCTCTTAATGTAATTCTTACAGATTCTGATATTGCACTATAATATTAAAATAACTTCAAATTTTAAAAATTTGATTTGTATACAGGTTTAAAATTGAAAAAAATGGATAAATATGAACTACACTAATTTCTTCTCCTCCTGAATTTAAAATGTGTAAATTTAAGCAACTAATTTGCCACGTCTATATTAAGCAAAATAATGATTTAAACATTCCAAAGCAGGTCAAGAAAGAAGCATATGTAATAGTTCAACTATTTAGTTATAGAAAACTCACAAACTCACTATAAAATTTAATAAAATTTAATTTTATAGTAGGTATCCACTTTCTTTGAGTCAATATCGTATTTTAAATAAATTATATACATTTTAATAATAATAATGAATATACATGCAACTACTTAGAAAACAAAATCAGACCAGTGATATTATGGTAAAATAATCTGAGTCACAAATCTGCATCTTGAATATTTACAGTACAGTTCACCATATGCATTAAAAAAAGAGATGACAATAAAAAAACTGGGGGAAATTAAAGGCTAAGACAGAGAACAATAGAGTAAATCAACTCCATAACACAAAATGAGTATACTATACAGTATACATGGGATAGAATTTACAAATACTGAATGAATATTTTTCAATATTCTTTAATATACATAAAGTATACAAAAACATACAAAAGTAATTTTAAGACTTTTATCTACTAGCCATCTGATAAATAGATGAAAAAGTAGAGAAAAAAAGCAGGTAAACATATAACACTTCAAAATTACTTTCTGCTTGGACATTTAATTGAACGTATGCATAATAGTGAGAACATTCTAGAATAAAATTCTTGCCTAATAATTAAATTTGTTCACACAAATTTAGTATCACTCTTTTATGAGCAATAAATATTTTGTATTTTGAAATTCATATTCACTTAAGTAACGTAAAATATTTTTAACCAGAATAGGGTTATGGCTTAAAAATAAAAATGCTAATTTATTTTTAGTTACCAAAGGTAAACTAAAATTGAAAACCAGGTGATTAACCAAAGCTAAAATTAAATAATGGATTTGGAATTTAAGAAATATACAAAGGGAAATACAAACAAATCATATTCTATTGTAGTGTTGTCCACATACCAATTTAAAATATTATTAAGCATTATTTTCCTGGTATATTTCAAAGAATGAATGGGACACAGAAATAAATTGCAAGGTTAAAGAAAGGAAATAAACCAGCAGCTCTTCCATATCGTTTTGAGATTTACTTTGTATACAGTCTATATCAAAATCTTCCGTTTATAATTTGCCCTCTTCAAGGTCATTAATGTTTCCAATGAAAACAATCAGAGGATTTTAAAAAGATAATCCCTGGCTAGGATTTCTAAACCTTTATTTCTAGAAAAATATGCATAATCTGAAGAGTAGTTTACGTAACATGTTTTTACTCTCAAGCGCTATCACTTAGAACATTGCTTTATATGCTCAAGTCATTAGCTGTGACTTGAACATGACTACCTTATTCCCCGGCAAGAATTCAAATATTGTAACTCCATCTCAGGAATATTCTACTTATACTTACACCTGCAAGACACCAATTTTTGCATGAACTTTCCAGAACATTAGGCAAATCAAAGTAGTAGGAAACATAACTCATCCTACATTTTTTTCTATGGGTTCAGCAAATTTCTCAGGAAGTCATATTTAGCTTCAGAAAACTTTTTGGTCTGATATTCATTCTGTTGACATTCTACAATAACTATAGGATCACTTATGAGAAATAGCCTCATGACCAAGCTAGTTTTATTAGTACCTCCAGTTACTGCAATATCTTGAAAAAATCCAAACACCAATAAGACAGCTTTGAGGATGGGGGGGAGGGCCTCCTTTTTCATAGTTTCCTCACACCCACTTGTTCTGATCAGATCTTATTACATAAGAAATGCAATATTATTACACAAGGTGCTTCCAGTTGGGAATTGAATTGAATAATCGCACTACTTCATGCAGGCATTTTTACATGGATCCATATTATTTCATCTTCTACTTGTAAATTGTTCATTTTTTCACTGCTTTATTGTTGTTGTTATTTCACACACTCACACACAAACGCCCAAAAAAACTTATCAAGGACAAAAAGGTGAAATATCTGAATCTATTCATACTACTATACCAGAGCATCTCCTAAAAGCAACCCAAATTTTCAATGTCTCTAAATATCAAGTATAGCAATCATACATTCCCAAATTATATAAATATGCTTGCATATCTTCTAAAACATCCATTTCTACCAATTTGTTAAGTTTACAGACATCAAAAAATCAACTGTGACGTTTTTTACAAAAACAGATACTTAAAGACATATTCCACAAAAACAATAACTGCAGTCCTAATATAGGACTATACATTTATGGTCCATTCATTTCAAATGCTTTCAATTGAAGAATCCAAATTGCTAACAATATATAACTAAAACTCATGCACAAGATCTGAAAGGCTCCTCTTTACCCCTTCTATTATTTGCTTTTGTCAGAAGATGAGGTATTGTTGCAGCTTTTGGCTCAGCGTTGCTGCTTGGTAAAATATCTGCAGTACATAGAACAATTTTTTTTTTTGGGGGGGGGGGTAAGAAGGAGAAGAAGATCCAAGGAAATATATTCAGTTGGAGTTCACATATTAAGTGATCTGCTCTTGGACAGCTGCCATACATTTTCACAGGTTTGTTTTACCAGTAAAGCACTTAGAAGTGAGAAGGAAAAAAGACCAGGCACATGCAGAGGGCTTTCAACGTAACAGCTCCTTGCCCTACCAATGGAAAGGCATTTGTGCAAGCTATTTTTTCTCTCTCTTTAATGTTCCCCACCCCCATGGAAGGAAATGAAATAAGGCGTCGTAGACATCCCCGATAAAATCCCATACGCGAGGCAGGACTGCAAAATAAATGAC
>JANHJO010009231.1:24845-41913 GCA_032468235.1 Pseudoxyrhopus heterurus
TTTGGGGGAGATAGGTGCAGGGGTGTGGGTTTGAATCGAGCACATACAAACCCACACTTCTCTTTTATAGATATAAAGATTTTTTAAAAAAATATTAAGTCAATAAGAACAATAAGTCCCTTTTATATCAAGCTAAAGTCCTAATAATGTCCATGTTGTTGTTTTTGTAATAGTACAGAAAATGTCTCCTCAGATATATTTTTTACTTCTCAGCCTTGTTTATAGCTCTGGAATTTCACTGGGCACAGTATTAGACATATTAGACTGGGATTGTTAAGCTCCACCTAAAAGGGTGCATTGAGACTTCTTACAGAGGATCAGTATATATACCTAGATGGAGGGGGCAACAACCTTTCTCAGAAATATTACATTCCATCATTTTTATCCACTTCCCACCCAAGCCTTGGCATTTGTGGACAATGAGGACACATAGACATCATTGGGTTGAGGATGAATGTTTTAGTTCTGGACTTTGTTTCCTCCCCTTTGTTTCTTTCTTATTGATATCTTCCTTTTCTTTCCCAGATAGTGTCTTTTTGAATACCCAAGGGGAAAGAACTTATTAATAGTATACGTACTCTTAATATACGATGGGCCGTCAAAGTGATTCTTTCTTGACATTTGCAGAGGGGCGGCAGAATTGGTGGGTAGAGGAAACATTACAGATAGTCCTGAGTTATGATCATTTGTTCAGCAAACCTGTGCATGCCCTGTGCACCCTTTCTGCAGCCTTCCTGCACTGGCACACACCCTGTACCCTCTTTCTCTGGATTTTCTGAGCTCACACGTCACCGCAGCACCCCACTGTCCTAACTTGTATGTGGTCTGCGCTGAGTCTCCCAAGGCTTCCCCCACCCCATGTATGCCCTTCATACTCTTTACCCAGGATTCTCTCCGCTTCCCGCTTAACAACCTATGCGTCTGTTATTACAACGACAACCAGTACTGCCTAGGTTGTCCTTGCTAAGCAATATGGTCACATGACATCACGTTTTACAACCACATTCCTTAAAAACAGCAATTCTGGTCCAAATTGTACTTGTAACTAGAGCAGGGGGTCCCCAACTCCCGGTCCATGGACTGGCACCGATCCACGACATGCCAACAACCAGTCTGCACAAATAAGTGAAGTCCCACCTGTGGGGTGCAGGCAGTATACAAAACCTCCGGTCTATGGAAAAACCTTTCTCCATGGAACCTGTCCCTGGTGCCCAAAAGGTTGGGGGCCACTTAACTAGAGGACTACCTATAATGGTAAAGTGTTTGTTTTAAATCATTTTTAATCTTTCACATTGGGGTTTTTTCTTTAAATCTTCAAACTGAACCCAGTTATGCCAAAATGTAAGGTTCCCTTCTATTTTTTTTTTCTTTTGCAGGCCAGCCCTCCAGATCTCTACATTGAAAGATTTAACATAGCACTTGGGCAGTATATGGGAGCATTACAGAGCATTGTGCCTCTTTTCATATATATGGTAAGTTATTACAAATAACTTATGAAAAGAAGTACCTAGGTGTTAGCTATTGCTAGTTAATCCAAATCAGCAACTAGGTTCTCATGTAATATTTATTGTAAGTCAAGAAAGAGATTGATGATCAATCAGTTTTTCTATTTATTTCAGTTCTTTCCTCCCCACCGCCTAAATGGTTAACACTAGTTTCCATGTATTTGGAAGGTGATGGCCCTAGGACACATTTGTAGCTGTGACAAGGAATCTCCTATGGTTATTCCTCATCTAGCTTTCCAAAACCTTGTTGGAATAATTTAGTCTTCTGCAGAGTAACTTCATTTTAGTAATCCATTAGCCTCATTTAGGTATATTTACACCAGAGAAATCACAGTTTTGTGTCGTTGTATATTACATGTCTGTTTCTCTAGTTTGTATGTGTGGTTTAGATCTTTAGAAGATCAGATAAAGTTGCCATTGGACAAGGCAAAAATGTATGCATATGTAAACATTTACATGTACATGCTGCTCCTAGTGCAAAATCTGTATAAATACATTGGGGGTAGGATTGAAAAGATTGCGGCATTAAAGCTTTATATAGCTGAGTTTATTTTCCAGTAACAGAAATTATTATGTATCTTTCAGCTCAAGAAAATTACAATAAAAACTTAGAAGGTCATTAGTTGATTAACAGATTGTATCAAGAAAGTATTAGAGAAAAGGAAGTCTTCCTGAGGAAGAAATGTAGGAAGATCAAATGTGAATAGTTCCTCAAGCAGACATAGAAAATCTACAGCTTCGTAGCATGGTGGTCAACCTGGAGAGTGAGTTGGATGGCCATATAAATGTTCGTAAATAAATAAATTCTACTATGATGGATACTTTCATACTTTGTTGGCCAATCTCAAAAGTTGTAGTTAGGAGACTACTGCCCACCATATGGTTTATGTGCTGGGAGATTCCATTTGTTCACTTAAATTGTAGGCATGTGATGATATTTATAGTAAAATACCATCAGTATGATGCCATACAGGTTTAGTTTTTGTTTTCAGCTAATGAAGAGAATAATTCCCAAGATTAAATAGTGGACAGACTGAGGAATAATATGAAACTCAGTCTAACCATGAAACTGTGGTGTTGGCAAATAATTGATCTCTCTAGAAACATGACCAACTTGTTCTGGGCGTTGGTACATTTTTGTTAAAACAGTTTAACTTCCTTAGGATGGTGTTTTTGTTATTAGTTCTTCCCACATAGTATATCTATTACCTATCTAGGGTCAGATAAGTGCCTTGTTATGCTGCTGAAGAGCAATGTATGGGGACTTTAGATGTCAATTCAAAATACTATTGGATCCTATAAGCTGCTGCTTTGACAATTGGTTCATAGCTTTCCAGACCCAATTAAATTGACACTATTGACCTTTAAAGTCCTTCTATAGTTTAAGGGCGGATACTTAAAGATGAATTACATTGATATAAGCCTGATAGTTGTAGTGAGATTAGCAGAGGCCATTCTGAGTGTCAGAAGTGCGATGAATGGCAACTGAGAAGAGGCTCTTTGTGCCTGAGATAACAGTGATGAAATAATTGGATTAGTGATTTGAGCAAAGGCGGCAGAACCAGCACAAGTAAAAATCCATTCTCAGTCTTATTCTTCAATGCGCTACTGGAAAATAATAAGTTGCTTTAGCTAATCACTACAATGCTGCTCATCCCTGGAGTTCTTCTAGCAGGAGGGGAGTTATTGAATACAGTAGGACTGTTTTAAGCCCAAATCTGGGCAAACCTGTGTCATATTTCGTGCATAAAATTATTCTTGTTAAATCCAGTGTAAGCATTCTGAGATGGATATTAAGGCCAGAGAAAAGAAATGTACTACATTAATTGTGCATTTAATGCATTTCTGAGTATTTGATTGGGAGTTAGGTTACTTGGAAAATAATCTGTGCCCAGATCATCCTTCCTGTGTTTTCAGGTCAGCCTTGAAATGTCTGCATGTTGTTAAAATGTATACTACTACTACTACTACTACTAATAATAATAAATTTATTGTCATTGTACATATATATATACATACACATACAATGAAATTCATAGACACCCAAGATCAGACCCAACACTCACACTCATAGCAATCTTCAAAACACCCCACCAACCAAATTCCCCCCTAAAAACACAAACATCTGCACAACAGACCAAGTAATACTATCCAACAGTATAACAGTGGTGGCCCTAATTTCTGTCCCTTTAATGCAAAACAGAGATGCTTTGATGTTCAGAGTTAATGCTTGATCATTAGCTTTACTGGATACTTTTCATTTTCTATTTTCAACTTAATTTATTATATTTTATTTTTATTATATATGCTGTGTCATTGCATGGTGCTCTAAAGCTAGGAAAAGTTTTTTTTTAAAGTAGTGTAAACATGCTTCTAATGAAATAAAAGCTACATAGCTTAGATGACTCAGTGAAGGCATATCTTCATGAAAAGAAACGCTGCCAGACAGAACAAGGCATTCTACAATTAGTTCAAGGATTTAAAAGAAGTTTGTGTCATCTTGAGATTTTAAAATGTGATTTCAGAAATAAGTTAGGATAACACTGAAAGTTTGCTAACTTTCCATCATTGTAACATCATCTGAACATTCAAGCATCATTTGTGGTTTTTCCCCCCTTCCTTTCCAGTGTTTGAATCGATGGCCCATGTAGGTAGTGAATAGGTTGGAAATATTCAATATCTGGTGATTACATATTTATCCTGAAAAAAGCAGTAAGGGGGCAAAGAAAGTTTCTAAATTGTTAGACAAATTATTTTCTAGGCTCTCAAGGGCTTTTGATGTTTGAAACTCGGTTAAACCACAAGTAAGTTGTTTGCAGTAACAAAGGATCAAAAAGTATCATAAAGCACTTACTTTTAAAAGCAACTTTGAATAGCTTTAGAGGGTTAGAAATATCGGCCTTTTGTTTTTTTCTTTCTTCACTAGTATGCTTGTTGACTAGGAGATACAAGAGGTGGTGAAAAGGTTCAACATTTATCTTCATTTTAGAAGCTGTGGTGCTCCTTCTCTCTTGACATCCGTTGAGTTGCATTTAATTGTGTTCTTTTGTAGAGGAGAAAAGCATGATATTTAAAAACAGCAGTTCCATAGATCAGCAGGAGACGAGTCTTGAGAAAGAATTGACTGCCTTCTATACTTGTTCTTACATTGGCATTAAACAATTGCATCGCACACCTTGTGTGATTTCTGTGCTAAAGAAAAACAAAATAGGTAGAAAGAAAAGGTTGCTTTTGAACTATGTGGCTTACTTTATATGCTTCAGCCAATAAAGTAACATTCCATCAGAATTTTAATTGTTACAAATTATTGGGAATTTAGGGTCTTAATACAATAAAATATAATAAAAAAAGTTTTAAAAAAGGTAAGCAGCAGATCTGTAAAGTTGCAGGAACTAGGTTTGTCTAGTCTAACAAAGAGAAGGACGTGGGGTGATACGATACCAATACTTGAGGGGCTGTCACAGAGAAGAGGGGGTCCACCTATTCTCCAAAGCACCTGAAGAGCTGGACAAAAAGTAATAGGTGTGAGATTATTAAAGAAATATCCAGCTTAGAATTTAGGCTGGCCCCCAGAAGTTGTGGGTGCTCCTTCACTGGAGGTTTTCAAGAAGAGGTTGGACAACCATTTGTCCAGAATGATATAAAGTCTCCTGTTTGAGCAGGGGGTTGAACTACAAGCAAATAAATAATCCTGTCAGACTCTTCAAAGAGTAGTAGTAGTACAATCCTTATACTACTTGAGCTCTTGAATTTCCAGGCTTCTGCCTTTTACACAATGATGGATTGATTTGAAGAGTTGATAATGAAGTTAGGATCCAGTCTAACATTCATATTGAGAGAAAAAGACTGGGTTCATTTTACCTCACTAACCTATAATATAGGATGGGCCATTCATTTTACTCATAAATTTGTCTTACCAGTTAAGGTCTACTTAAACATGTTTAGGTTCCTGCATTAAGACTTATAGTTCTTCCTGTTTAATAGCAATAGCAATAGCACTTAGACTTATATACCGCTTCACAATGCTTTACAGCCCTCTCTAAACAGTTTACAGAGTCCACATATTGCCCCCAACAATCTGGATCCTCATAATGCTCATATCCTGTGCATTTGATGGAACATATTGGGTCTCATTTAAGTTCAGTAGCGGATGCATCTACACTCAGTGTACAGCTTCCAGTCCCACTACTTTGTGTCACAATATTTTTGAGCTCTATTCCCTCTGTTGCATTGATGAAGACCATAATTATAAAGGTCAGGCTGATGTAGCAAATGAACTTAGAATTTGCTTTCAACTTTTTTTCTTTCTAACTGGACTCACTGTATTATTTGTTTTTTGTACACAAACAAATGATTTGGATTATGAGAAGTGCAAAGCAGAAAAGTAGTCTGTAAAGTACTTTTATATTGCTGTCATTTAAAAAGATTTTATTTTTTTTCCTCAGAATAAATTTTACATAGAAACCAAGCTTAACCGAGATTTAAGAAATGATCTTATAAAACTGTTTACGGAACATGTTGCAGAAAAGCACATTTACAGCCTGATGCGTAAGTCTAAAGTTTGAGATGATTCATTTTTTTTAACATAGCAATAAATTGCTGAATCATTAGTCAAGAAATGATAAAAATGAAAAGTATCTTAACACTAAATAGCCTGTCAAGAATTTAATTTTAATAGGATTAAAATGCCAGATTATAGCTGTTGGTTGTTGGGGAAATTTGCAATGTAATTGAGTACTTGTTTAGTGAAATACAAGAATTTTCTGAGCTAGAGGTACACAGGTAGCCTTCAGCTTATGACCACAATTGAGCCCAAAATTTCGGTTGCTAAGCATGATAATTATTAAGTGAGTCCCCTTCTTTATGATTTTTTCTTACCAGAGTTGTTAAGTGAATCATTGCAGTTGTTAAGTTAGTAATCTGGTTGTTAAGCAAACTTGGCTTCCCCATTGACTCTGCTGATTAGAAGGTCACAAAAGGGAATCACTTGACCCCAGGACACTGCAACCATCATCATAAATGCATGTCATTTGCCAAGCATCCAAATTTTGATCTGTGACCGTGAGGATCCTGCAGGGGTCATAAGTGTGAAAAATGGTCATGTCACTTTTTTCAGTGCCAATGTAACTTCAAATGGTCACTAAATAAATTCTTGTAAGTCGAGGACTACTTGAAATATATATTTCTTTGGTAGCATATTCTATTACAGTACAGCTGTCTTCAATTACCTTTGCTTTTGCTATAAGGGCTATCAGTTTCTTCAGATACCAATGTTGACGTTGATTAGACTGCCACAATTTCTGCCCGGGGATCTATTGAGCAACAAAGTAAGAAAACTTGTGTGCAAAACTTAGCCTTTGCTGAATGAATTTATCTTGCAATTGGACCTCATTATGGAAATCCCATTGTTAATATCACATTTTCGTGATGGTTTTTCTTCTTAAAGCTTTCAGTCCGACAAGATTAATTTAAGCTTTTAAGGTAGTCCAGACCAGGAACCAAATCCAAGAGTATTAATATTACATAGTAAAGTTATATAACAGAAAATTGTAAGTCTGAAACCGTTTCCCCCTTCCTCTACTTTTACCTGCCAGAGAATTAGGGAGAGTCACTTATGAAACACTATCCCCATTCCTGCTTTGGACTCAGTTTCTTTCATCAAACCGTGATCTAGACTGCAGCTCTCCCTCCTGTCGTTCAAGGTTATTCTCACAGCCCATTCATGCAGCAGAACAACAGTAGTCCTTCTCATTATTCATATGAAGATCATTTTAATTATTAAGCTAGCTAAACAGAAGGTGCATTATGTGTATTTATATTCAAGGAAGCAACATTGGTTTTCATAGTTCCTAAAGGTAACCTTTCTAAATGCTAAATTGCTCTCCCAGCTTGAAACATACAGCTGAATAAACTATTGGCATTGCCATTTTAGCAGCAAGCTACTGTTTTCACAGTTTATGGCTGCATCTTCTATACATAACTAATACTTATCTAAATCATTATCAGTGTTATTTTAACATTACTGAAGTTGGCAGTACTTTAATGACATTTAGAGTTAGAAGGTAATTGCTAAAAATGAAAAATCAATTCCATACATTCCACTTTGTTATAATAGAGTTATTTAAAATAGCAGTAACAGAAACAATACCTTCTCTATGAAGGAAGGCTAGCAGAATTTTAGTTTAATTGTATATCTCATTTGCATATGGTACTAAGACATAATGTGATATGGCTTTTTTGGTAAACATATTCATTTTCAGTTTATTTAGTTTAGAAATAAACTGAGACACAAGGGGGAATTTGAAGTCCTGAGGCAATCTTTATTATCTTATTCTGTGCCATTTGTTTTGAGCAATGGTAAAAGAAAAAAATATTTAAACAAGTCAGGATTACAGCATTTTTCTTCTTATAGTGTACTTGGTTGTTACTTATAGAGTTTCATTAAGTATTAGATAGCATAATCAGTGTTGGATTATATACAGAAGTTTGCCCTTGACAGTATTGGTGGAGGCTATAATTTAACTTTAACTTGTTGTGGTTCAATTTAACTACTACTTCTTATTTATTTAGGGTAAGAAGCCTTTTCATTTAGTTAACAAATTCTAAGTTATGAAATTTATAATTGCAAGATGTTTTATTCGTACCTGGTCACATTGCAGTAACTGGAAATTTATCTAGTGCATGAATTTATTAGTCATAATAGTTAAATATAACTTCATATTGTATGTTAAGAATCTCTATAGTTAAACAGAACTTCATATTGTAAAGTTTCTTGCCTTTATTCCTAAAATCTTAAAGGTGAAGCTATTGTTTTTATGCCTTTTTAAGCATCCATCTGGCTTTGCCAAGGACATTAATCTATAACTTGTGTTCTGTCTTCATTGTTGTTTACACACATAAGTAAGATACACTTGTAAAGGATGAAAGCAAAGGATTGCGGAAAGCTGAGAATCTATGAATTGTTGTTTTGTATTCTCAGCTTACCTTCAACAGTTCTTTTGTTTTTCACACATATTTAAAAAATAGCTTGAAATCATTCTTTTGATGTGATTTTAATACAGTTACTTGATTTTTTAAAAATATATTTAGCCATCTGACTTTAAAATTACAAAATAACTATCTGGTATATTTAAAATGACTTTGGGGGAAATGAAGCACTTTTAATACATGAAACTACTAGCCAATAATTTATGCTTCATGAAATTTTTATTCTAAAAAATATCTGTAGGCCAGCATTAGCTGCTACTGACCTTACAGTCATATCTCTTTACAAGCAACTTACGGTAGGAGCTGAAGCAGAATTTCAATTTCAACATTTAGGTTTTCAAATGTTGTGGTAATGCTTCTTAAAATTTTATCACAATATTAAGTTGTTGACATTCCCAGATATATAGTATATCTAAAACCAAATATCTCTGTTGAAATAAGATGCATAATATAAATAAAAATCCAGACAGAAATATATATGAGAAATATATGCAGCCTTTTCTTCATGGACTTTCTGCTTTAGAGCACCTGTAAATAAGATTCTATTTACTGTAACAACTCATTTATAAGAAATGTAATTGATTTTATCATATCAGGTTATCCTCACATACCGTAGTAGAGAGCCATTTTAGTCTAGTGGTTAAGGCACCAGGCTAGAGATCAGGAGATTGAGTTCTGGTCCCAACTTAGATATGAAACCTGGCTGGATGATCATGAGCCAATAATTCTTTCTTAGTTATGATATCAGGCTTGAGCAACAAGTCAGTAGGTCAGTCCTGCTGTAACCAATGGTTACAGCACTTGGTTGATTAAAAAAAACCAAACAGACCCTTCACTTGTGAGCAAAAATGCTAGGAGGAAAGAAAGAAGAAGTTTATATTCATGTAACAGAATCCAACTTTTACAGAGATTAGCTTGCTCATATTTAACCATTTAACACATAAATTCTACCATGGATAGAAAAGAAAAGGAACTACAGTTGCTATTTGATATTTGATAAAATGCTTAGAGGATTATTTTTATCATAAATTTAGTTTTAGCTGCTCAGTTGCATGAAAATACAAATTTGCTAAACGTTGTGTAATGATCTCACACAGATTGTCTTAGGGTCTGACAAAAGGAAATTCACAAAGAGGGAATTCCTTGCTGAGTTTTCTTATCCTATTTACAGGTAGTCCTCACTTAACAACCATGGGACTGGAATCTCAACTGCTAGGCAAAGCAGTCATTAAGTGAAATGCCAACTCAACTCTTTTGCTCAATGAGCAATCTCCCAAGCCATTATGCAATGGTGCAAAAGAGCTGCCAGCTGAAGAACTTTACCCTTTCACTGCCAAACTTTCCTGTAGGTCATCAAAGGATTTCAGCTCCTCTCAATGCACAGAAGGGAAGTAGCTTGTGGGGCTGCAGCTGAAATCTTCAAGATTTCCTTTCTCCTACACTTGCAACCTTTCTTGATAACTTCCCTGTTGACTTTCTGGGGAAGCAGGCTGAGAAAAATGCAAATGGCAATCACATGATTGTGGGACACTTGACAAGTGGATGAAATGTGTCAGGTGACCATAGAGGGTGGACATTAATGATGGCTAGAAGTACTTAACGGACCATTAAGCATCCTTTCCTAGGCCATTAAACTTTTGGACAGTTATTAAAATGACTGGTCATAAGTAGACGGCTATCTGTACTTAATCAAAAATGAGAAAAATGATTTAAATTTTTTAATTTGTTTGCATTTATTAACATGTCATCAGGAGGCATGGATTCTACATTCGTATTGAAAACACACCGAAAAGAAAAGGAATAACTTGCACATGATTTGGCATTTGCATGAGATCTTTCTGGATTTCTCTTGCCATTTTAAAAACTTGCTTTCCCCAGTGCTTTAACGTCTTATAAAAACTTCTTTAAGATTTAAGTAGAATTGATTCATTTGGGTAGACTAGAATAACAATGCATTGCATACATTCATGTTATAAAAATCAATATCTGAAGTAAAATTAATTTGCAAATGAGTGTATTTTCTCCTTTCAGCTTTACTTCTAGAAGCTCAGTCCACACCTTTTTGGATAAACCCTTCCACAATGGCAAACATTGTTAAAGGATTATACATGCTTAGGCCAGGTAAATTATCTTTTTGAGTACTTGTTCATTTTTACCAAATGATCTTGTCAAAGCATGTAATACATGTAATAAATTCCTTGAAGAGATCATATACACACATAAGAACTAAATCCATATTAGAACCATATCAAGATAAGATACTTCACCATACATGTATTAATAAATTCTGGAGCAGTTTGTGATAGAGTTTATTTATCATGTATTTGATACATTTGTTCCATCAATTTGGCCATACAACTGTTGTCTTGTTCTCAAAAGAGAGATTGAGTCATCTAAAACCTTTATTAAACATGATCTTTTATAGCATTCTCATTTCATATGCAGCACCTTAGATTTGATTTTTTTTGTTTAAAATTGTGACATAAGAAAGAATTTGAACTTAGCCCCTGTTAAATCCCTTAAGTATTTTTTTTTCTCATTAGCTATTGCTTTCCATTTCTACACAGAATGGGTTCAGATGGCACCAGCTTTATTTTCTAAATTTATTCCAAACATCCTTCCTCCTGCTGTAGAGTCTGAGCTTGAGGAATATGCTGCTCAGGACCAGAAACTTCAACAAGAGCTTATTCAAGAAGGATTTTCCCGGTAATTATGCCAACTTTTCCAACATCTTTCTTTGGTGATCTGTAAATTAGGCAGATAAATTTGGGTATCACATAGTTTTTAGTTGTTTTCAACAATTTTAATGGCTACGTTGTATTGAACGTTTCACTTTTATTTTAATTGTGTTCCCTACCAAGAGATACATGCAAGTAAGATGGGCAACTATATAAATTCAATAAATAATTAAATAAACTAGTGCAACATATCATTTGAAGGTTAAATTTATATTTTACCCAGAAGGGTATGGCTACCTGATGAGAGCTAAATAGCTTGAAACAGATCTGTATTAGTCTCCCTTTATTTCTTTGTCGATAAAATGTAAATTTAGCACAAAAATAGTTTGTCGTGAAAGCGACTGCCTGTGAAGGCCCCAGGATTGGGGCTGAAGGGAAAAAAAGGAAACAGTATGCTTGGGTAGACCAGGTTGCCCTGATAGACTAGTCCCACCAGAGAAACAACACCCATACCATTAGAAGGCCTTAAGGAATATCACTCGGGTAAAACATTTTCCAATGGTAAGGTCTGCTTCTTGATAACCTTTAAAAATTCAGTGAATTAGCTTTTGTGGAATGAGGAGACCTAGTGTAGAAAATGCAGGTCCACATTGTCCGTTCTCTTTTAAAGGTCTATAGCTGTACACAAAAGCATGGTGTCACGTGTATTTCTTCTTTCCAACTTTGAATGCTCAGAAGTTGGGAAAAGAAAGGGACAGTAGAAGTAGTTTCAATGCACTCAGTTGAAAAACTGAAGGGGGTTATAAGATATCCATAATCTTCCTTAAACTATATACTTGAATCCCTTCCAGATCTTCACTAATACCGTAGTGAATATTCTTGTTGGCTAGTAAAAATACATATATAATTACATTCAGATGTGTGCATTTGACATAGCTGCTTCCCCAAACTTGCATAATAGCAACTGCAAGGACTATATACTTAAACTTTTTTTTCCTGTAGAACAGTCCGTGTAAGAAAGCTAGTTAGACTGCACTGATATTACATGAAATGAATAAATTATGCTACAGCTTCTTATGCTACAAATCTGTCTACTACTAAAACTCTCACCATGACTTTTATATGGGTAAAATGGTGCATCACAGAGCAACAATTTTCGAACCAAGGTACCTCAGATGAGCTAATTTACAAAAGGTGTCCAAAGTCCAGGACTCATGAATCCCAATGGAATGAAATTTGGGAAAGTTATTGCTGCATCAGTGCTATTGGCAGCTGCTGGGCTGCTGCTGCAGTCATTTAAGATTCATTTTCAACATTCTGTGACAGTTTCCCAGCCAGTCTCACAATACTGTGTTCCTTACCCAACCCAACAGCAGCAGCACCTCGGGTGTCAAATTCACAGTCCCGTGATGTATCAGGACTTTTTCCCCCTTCGCTAAACCGGGCATGAGTGTGGCTAATGTGTGATGCATCTGGCCCGTGGGCCGGAAGTTTGACAGCCCTGGTTTAGGGTAAGGAAATATGTCTGGAATGGTAACCCAACAGGGTATGGGTTATCTAATTGTTACACCTTTGGTGATTTGGCACACGAACCGAAAAAGATTTGATATCACTGGACTAGACTGTCAATTAGCACATGATAATAGGTTCATATTATGCGCATGTTAAAATATCTACATTAATTTTCATTTGCTTTCTAGCCATAATTCAGCATAGTCTTTTTAAACTTTAAAATCCTAAGGGGCTAAGTTTCTAAACCTGGCATTAGTTTTGGCAAGAGAAATCCTCTCAAGAAAAGCTCTAGTTTTGGGGTCCTTGGGGCACACAGTAGTGGGTTTTCTTCTATATTATTGCTAAACTATTGGACACACTTCCTTAGAAATTGTTATTTATTCCCACTTCAGCAAGAACTGATTACTTGAACTGAGCATTATTTTAGTTGCTTTTTTCTGGGTTCAAATATTATTTCTTATCTTTATGTTGCTTGTTATTCATCTTGAATGACCTAGATATCGAAAGGTAGGCCAAAATTGAATGAATGGATAAATAATTACAGTAAAAAAAAAAACATTTGTCCGACTTCCTTTTTTAGAGGCGACCAGTCACGTAAGCGAGCTGGAGAAGAATTAACCTATAGTAAGTAACTTAAACTGCTAGTCTCTTTAATTATGGATGATTTTGTATAGCGATACATGGGAACCTTTTTCACTGACAGAATGTTTAGATTTTTTCAAAATCTCCCCAACGCTTGTTAAGGAACCCCCTCAAGGTCCCTACAGATCCACAGAATACAGTTTGAAAAACCCCTTTGTCTAAGCACATTAGTACATTATTGAAATGATTAAAAACTTATTACATGTATTCTAAATATATTGACTATTTGATGACTAAAATACTTGCTTTTTATGGAGATCATGTTTATCTGAAATACAACAATAATGAATGGATAGTGTCTATTAGTGGCCATGTCAGTGTTCCCTCTGATACATCAGACTGTTCTGCTATCTGTTCCAATATGGGTATTCTTGGATGCTTGTAAATTTTCCTTTAATTTGAATTAAACTTCTTGGTGCTTTCTGACCCTTTCTGAGTGTTGGGGCTTGGGGTTTTTTTTGTACAAAAATACAAAAAAATGATTTGCCAGTGCCTTCCCTTTGGGTGGTTATTTGCTTTTCAACCTAACCTATAGCGCAGGAATTCTTTGGTGGTTCTCCATATCCAAATTTGAACCAGCTGTGCTTAGCTTTCAAACTCACACAAATTCAGCCAGGTATTGTTGCTGCCTGGCAAGAGATTTGTGATACACTGGATAATTATAAACCATTTCTGAGTTTCTGTTTCTTGGGCCCCTAGTATAGGTAGTCCTCGACTTATGGCCACAATGGAGCCCCAAATTTCTGTTGTTAAGTGAGATATTTGTTAACTGAGTTTTGCCCTATTTTACAACCTTTCTTGGCACCATTGGTAAGGGAATCACTGCAGTTGATAAGTTATAACCCGGCTGTTCAGTGAACCTGCCTTTCCCTCTTGACTTTGCTTGTCAGAAGTTGCAAAAGGTGATCACGTGACCCCAGGTTCCTGAAATTGTCATAAAGGTGAGTCGGTTGCCCGCCTACTGATGTTTGATCACATGATTATTGGTATGCTTGCAAAAGTTGTAACTGTGAAAAAACGGTTGTAAGTTTTTTTTCAGTGCCATTGTAACTTTGAACAAACTGTTGTAAGTTGAGGACTACCAGTATTCTTAGTAAAAAATGAAGGAGAGGAGCATTTTTTTAAAGAGCTGTAAGTTAATGGTGAGAGGGATTTAAAGTGATGTTTTAATTCTTTTCTCTGGACTTTTTCAGATGGTTCACCATCGTGTGCGAACTCAAGGGGATGCAGGTAGTGACTGTACTAGAAACCTGTCCAATTGGAGTGGACTTTGGAATGGCATTGGAAGGGAGGGTAGCCTGAGACTCAGTCAGGTTGTTCTGATACTCAGGTTCTTCGATGCAACTATACCTAGAAGAGGTGTTTGGACTTACTTATTTCTTGCCATGTAATAAAATGTCTGTTTGCTGCTATTTGGGCTAACTTGGAACAATGTGATCAGTCTTGAAAAGGGATTTTTTTCTATAGATGATTCTCGTGACGACTGTATCTTTGAGATTTGGTTTTTTAAAAGATCATTAAATTCTAAAGGTTGATAGCCAAGAAGAGCAACTTCCTCTGAAAGGATTTTATAATGGTGTTTTTGTTTGGTTTTGTTTCGGGGTTTTGGTGGTGTCTTTTTTTTTTTTTTTGCACTTTCTGATGTGTGACTATTGCTGTTGGAAATCTGTGCCCGTTAGATTTTGTTCAGAATGTTTGGTCGGTAAATAGTGATCATTTAACAGTATTTCCATCTGGGGAAAAAAAAAAAGGTTTGTCTCTGAAGGCCAGTCATAGGACCGACACTTCACATTCCAGACAATTCATCTTCTTAACCCCTCAGTAGTACAGACCGCAAAATGTATCTTAAAACTGTGATTTGATTAAATATGCTGCAGAGTTGCCAGATTTTCTTACTTTCTCTGATTACATTTAGGAACATAAACGTTAAGCTGCATTTTAACTCTGTCCCTTTCACACTGTTGGCAAGTCAAATGTTAATTGTATTATGTTGTTGGCTTTGGTAATGATTGTAAAGAATTGGGAAAAAATGCTTTTCAACATGTGATTTTTATTCAGAATTGAAATGCTAGTATATAATGGATGAAGATTTGGCAAGATATTGTAAACCAGGTTGTGTGCTTATACGCTCTGTGCTGCCTAGTGGCAATACAGAAAAATATTGGTACTGATTTTAATCAATCAGTTCTCTGTATGATAATTGGGATGGTATAATAGATTTTCAAATATAGCTGAAATGGTGCTTACCTCTGAATAACAAGCTCCTTGAAATCAATGTTACACACTTGTGGCTTGTACCATTTCAGGAGGAATTGGAAAGAACTGCATATTTGATTTGTACATACTCTTTTTTTATTTTCAACTGTTAAAGCTTGAACATAAATGTTTAATCTGCAGTAGCACTTTGCACTGCATTATGGGTATGATGGCAATATGTACCTCAAAAGGGATAACTCTGGATCCCTGCTTTCTGTTTCTGGTCTAGAACGAAAGGCGAATCCCAAGGTGCTGGGATTTGTTTGTGTATTTTGTTTGTGTATCCCTTGGCTTTCTGTGATGAAGCACATGTAAAAGATAGGAAAGTAGTCCTCCAGCTCCTTCTCCATAAAATGTAATTTTTGTACCCAAAAATTAGACTTCTCTTGGGAGTAAAAGGGAAATAAGGATGAGTTTGCCACAGTGAGGTAACAAAACCAGGCTATGTTGAAGTGTTAGTGCTCGGGGAAACACCAGTTGGAGTGAGTCTTTAATGTGGAACATTGTACATTTTTATGAACAAGATATGGCAGTTTACCTCATTCATGAGAAAGATAATGTGATACATGACTTTCGAGCATGACCAGTGGCTTATCTTAGCTTTTCCTCACCCACAAAGAACTATGGACAATTCTAGCCTTTCATTTGGTAAGATTCCAAGATAAGTCTTTCGGTGGTATAAAAGTATCACATCTAAGAACAAGTATACTTTTTTTAAAAGTGTGCAGTTTAGAGAGAAGAATGTTAAAAAGGAAAGTATATTTTGATTTAATCAAAGTCTTAACTCCTTAATTTGTTGAAAATAATGCATTACTTCAAAAAATATATCTAGAAAACAACCATTTCTAAGTTTACATAGACTATCCTCCTTTTCTTTTGATATCTAAATGTAAACCTCTCCAATTTACCAAATTAATTTAAAAGTTCTTGCATTAGTGGAAATAGTGAGAAATTACAGAATTCTTCAGATTTTCAAACACTTTTTAAAAACAAAACAAGATGAACTGAAGAATATGTAAATAGAATTTCAGGATGAACTTTGTGAGAGAAACTATTGGTTTCTAAGTTAAGTTAAAAAAAGTATTTTTTACACTTAATTATAATTGTGTTTCCATAAAGTTAGTATAAGCCACTGTTCCCCAACCTGCTGCCCTTCAGGTGAATTGTGTTACTGGCTACATTAGCTGGGAATTCTCAGAACTTTAGGACATAACTGGAGGACATCAAGCAGAAGAAGGGTAGTGTAGCCCAAGCACCAAACCATCCTACCGCTTACTTAGAAGAGATGTTCCCATTGTAGTTAATGAAAGTCCATCACTACTGCACTGTGCCTCTACATGGTTGCTTTTAGATATATTATTTTTAGGTAGTTTGGGAATTCTGAAACTTATGTAGGAGACTACAGTATAGCATGCTAATAATAATAACCAATGCTATACATTCAAACTTAAGAATGTTGC
This sequence comes from Pseudoxyrhopus heterurus, assembly GCA_032468235.1. Lineage (NCBI taxonomy): Eukaryota > Metazoa > Chordata > Lepidosauria > Squamata > Pseudoxyrhopus > Pseudoxyrhopus heterurus. The sequence continues at coordinate 41,886 of JANHJO010009231.1, forward strand.
TCCTTCCTTTCCTCCCTCCCTCCCTCCC
>JANHJO010009231.1:138513-154326 GCA_032468235.1 Pseudoxyrhopus heterurus
GAGCAAGCGTCTTTTAATTTCTTGGCTGCAGTCCCCGTCTGCATTGATCTTGGAGCCCAGGAAAATAAAATCTGTCATTACCTCCATTTCTTCCCCATCTATTTGCCAGGAATTCAGGGCCGGATGCCATGATCTTAGTTTTCTTAATGTTGAGTTTCATATCCGATAGAAGAGAATATTTGTAACTCAGGGCTGAAGTGTGGGGTCCTTAGTGCTCTCTGATCTTGGTTGCATTCTTGCAGGCATTTTATGACCCAACTAGGTAACATCATCAATGCTAGAAGGGAGTGGGGTGTGCAGGGTGGTGATGAGGAGGAGGAGGAGGAGAACGACGATGACAACTGTGGGGTCCTTGGTGTTCTCTGAGCTTCCTTGTTTTCTTGCAGACATTTTATGACCCAACTAGGTAACATCATCAGTGCTAGAGGGGAGTGGGGTTTGCTGTCTGTTTATATAGAAGTGGTTTGGCTTGTTGGTTTTGATGGGACTGTCCTTGGTAGTTGGTTGATTGGACTGCTATTTACTGTTAGTTTGTTTGTCTCAGTTGGTAGTTTCACATCTCAGTGGTAGTTTCTTGTCTGTTTCTGTGTAGACGTTTCATTATCAAACTAGATAACATCATCAGTGCTAATAAGGGAGTAAAATTTGTTCTCATTTCATGTACAAATGGCTTGGCCTGTCAGTGTGGTAGAGAGTGAACAATGATTCCTTGATTGGGCTGTGGTTTACTTTAGCTTGTTTCTCTCATTCGGTAGTTTCATGTCAGGTGTGGTTACCTAATTATGGCTTACAGGAGGCCTATCTCATACTTGGCCAAAACACCTGTAAACTGAAATGACAGGAGAGGGAGAAGAAAGACACCTGTGCGATCCTTTCACTCCCTTAATTTATTCAGGGGATTAAATGAAAAGTGAAAAATAAGTCCCTGATGACTGAATGATGACAAGCAAAGACTTTACACCTCTCTGAAGACTTAACACATCCAAACTTGCTAAAAGGAAATACATCCATCAAACACAGAGGTTTCTAAGCAGCTGGTTATTTACTCTCACTTCTGTTGTTCAACACCAGCAATGGGTGTGAATGCTTTCCTTGGAAGGCAAATCTATCACTGTGTAACTTGAACCTGGTGAATTGCAGGAATTCTGGGAGGAGAAGCATGAATAAGAATGCAGTTGTGTTAAAATAAAATAAAAAGTATGTATGTATGTATTTGATGGATTGATTGATTTCTATAGTCACCCATCTCAGCAAACCACTCCAGGTGACTGCAAATGACTCTGGGTGGCTACTATTTATAGGTAGTTCTTGCCTCATGACCAGGAATTCTGTCGCTAAGCAATGCAGTTGTTAAATGAGTTACAGTGTTATAACCATTTTTGCCATGATTGTTAACTGAATCACACCGTCCACGTGATCGCATTTCATGAAGGTTTTGCAGAAAACTGGCATTTACTTCCAGTTTTTAACAAAATGGGCTCATAGCAAACCATTTGTTTTTTTTTTTAATGACTGTGCCATTCGCTTAACAACCACTGCAAAAACGGTCATAAAATTGGGTTGATCACATGGGTGACCTGTTTTACAAGGTCGCCCGGAGCCCTTTGGGAGTGGGGCGGCCTATAAATACTAACAATAAATAAATAAATAAATAAAATAAATAGCAAGTTCAAATCCCACCAGGCTCAAGGTTGACTCAGCCTTCCATCCTTCCGAGGTAGGTAAAATGAGAACCCGATTGTTGGGGGCAAGAGGCTGACATTGTATACTGCTTAAAGAGGGTTGTAGCCCTGATAGGCGATATATAAATACAGTGCTATTGCTATTGCTAGCTCCATTCAGTTGCCCAGACTCCACCCTGCAAGGGATTATGGGGTCATTAAATGAAGATGATGATTGTCACAGTCATTAAATTAATGGTTGTAAGTTGAGGACTACCTGTATTCAGGGCATATTTTCATATCGCATTCCTTCCCCTTCCCTTTTAAAACTTTTTAATGGAATTCCAAGGTTGGGGGAGATGACAGGCTTAAAACACAGCCGTTTTCAGCCAAAGGTCTCCCAAGTTTTAGCTTTGTCAGCCTCCCCTGTTCCTTCAGAGCGGTTATGACACAGATTCTAAGACTACCAACCGCTCTGTTCCCTGATCAAGAACTCCATCCTGCTTTGAAAAGAGCTTTGTTTGGAGCTGAGCAGAATGCTGATGACAAATCGCCTCAGCCGTGCAATTCCCTCACTAACAGCAGCACTTCGACCCAGGACATCACCTGCTTCTATTTTAAACTTTGTTTAGTTATTTTGGAAATAAGCTTCAATTGGAAATTCAAGACATCACCTGTATACAGGTAGTCCTCGACTTACAACCACAATTGAGCCCAAAATTTGTTATTCTGTTATTCAATCATGGTTACCTGAAGAGGCAACATCTTTCCAAATTACAGACTTAGTTCCTGGAGATGCTAAGTGCCGAACCCGCAACCTTTAACATGTAAGGAAACTCTATCCCTGAACTATGTCCTGCCCAGGCTGAGGCTTGGGGTCAGAAATTTGGTTCACGCGTTTCAACTCCCAGGTCTGCTCTTTTATTCTACACTCCAGCTGAGGCTAAGGCAGAATAACAGAGTTGGAAGGGACTTTGGAGGTCTTCTAGTCCAACACCGAGTTCAAGGCAACCCTATACCACTTCAGACAAATGCTTGTCCAATCTCTTCTTAAAAATTTCCAGTGTTGGAGCATTCACAACCTCTAGAGGCAAGTTGTTCCACTTGTTAATTGTTCTGTCAGGAAATTTCTCCTTAGTTCTAGGTTGCTTCTCTCCTTGATTAGTTTCCATCCGTTGCTTCTTGTCCAGCCTTCGGGTGCTCTGGAAAATAAGTTGGCTCCCTCTTCTTTGTAGCAGAGAGGTTTGTGGACACACTGCTGCTCACAGACCCCATGCTTAGTTATGTTATGCAAACTAGATTTAAACCTCCTGGTTGTCAAAGTCACACAAGAGCCTTGGTGGCTTCAGCCCCCAGAGCTAGTAAGTTCTCAAAATATCACAACCTCTCCCCGAGACCAGCGGACTGTTCTCAGATCTTTCACCAAGGTCAGAGGTCTAACAGCAGTTTGCATCAGATCTTGTACAGCTAATCTCACTGCACTGCAGGCATAGTACAGTCATTGCTTTTTTCACTGAACAAGGAAAAGGTATCATGAAAACAAGTAATACGCTGGCACAGTGGTTGGTGGTCTCTCTATGTCCTGTCAATTATTTTCTCTTCTAATCAGGGAAATCTTCCTGCAGGATTCATCCACCAAGTTCTAACTCTGTGGAACATTTTTTAATATGCACCACTGCGGGAGACCAGTTTTAGGGAAAAGAATGATATAACTGCACGGATACCAAATTTCCCACCTACTGAAACGGGACGAAGATCGCGCCCAGTGTGGGGTTTGACATTCCCCCCCTTTCTTTGTCCGTTCTATAAGAAAAACATTGCTTTTCCTTCAGTCACATAAGAGCATTACAAAACAGCTTTAGCAGAGTTATCACTCCCTCTCTCCGATATCCAGCAAATCTCTTAGAAGAAATTGCTAGGAAGGAATTTCCTATTTTGCAAAGCTCATTTCGTAAGAAGAAAACCCTCTCTCTCTCTTCCAGCTTGCTCATTCAAAGTTTGTACCCTGCACAGATTTTTGGGCCATCCAAGGGAACTGAAAACCATTCATACAACGAGGTTTCCTTCCAAACTAGGTTAAGAATTTTTGAAACCATACCACGACGGTCAGAAAATGACTATTCCAGAGGGGGAAATCTTGTTTCTTCACAAAATGGCTGGTCAAAAAACAAAAATCAATCAGAAAGCAAAGCTGGTTATTGGTTCCTTACCACCTTCTAATTTACAGCTTCAAACTCATCTTTACAGGTAATCTAAATACATTATCTGAATAAATAAAAATAATCCTTGACTTATGACCACAATTGAGCCCCAAATTTTCATTGCTAAGCAAGACAGTTGTTAAGTGAATTTTGCCCCATTCTATGACTTTTCAGAAATCTCTGCAGTTGTTAAGTGAATCATGCAGCCATTCAGCAAATCTGGCTAACCCACTAACTTGGCTTGTCCGAAGCCGGCTTGGAAATGGCAATGACATGATCATAGGCTAGTGCAACCATCATAAATACGATTCAATTGCCAAACATCTGAATTTTGATGACATGATCATGGGGATGCTGCAATGGTCATAAATCTAAAAATTGGCATAAGCCACGTTTTTCAGTGCCATTGCAACTTTGAACAGTCACTCAATGAATGTGTCAGCCTTGGAAGCCATTTTTTTTTACTTGGAAGCATTGAGGCCGCCACATTCAGTGCCTGAGAATTTGGGAGGGGGGGGGATTTCATAGTGGGGTAGAAGATTAGACACAACAACATTCTTTCTCAGAGAGTCAAGGACATGTTACCAGCACCTGGAGGGGAGTGACTGGAGGGATGTCTCCAGCTGGGACGAAGATTTGATTGGGCCATGTGATTATCTGATGGATGCAGAAGATGGATCTTTGATTTTTCTTTTGGGAAGGGAAAACCCGGAACTCTCAGATTCGGGTTTTCCCCAGATGTGCCAATACGACAACTCTTAATAAAATGAAACTTTGAGGAAATGTTTGTCTCGGAGTTTATTGGGTTGGAGTTGGTTAGTTGGAACGCTGACAGAATGGTTATAAGTTGAGGCCTACCTGTATATTTTTTCAGAGGTTAAGTGGGCACCTTTCCAATGAAAACGGTACAATGCAACCACAAGTCATATTCATCATCAAAGAATGATAAAAATCCTTAGCATGGCCCACAGGCATTTCTGTAAATAAATACAGTATGATAGAACTGGAGTTTTTTGCTCTGCAACATACCTGCTATCTATTTATTTATTGAGTTGAAATGAGAAGAATTTTTTTTTTTTTTAAATAAGGTGCCCAAGTAATCCCTGTTACATCTGAAGTCAAAAAAAACTTGAGTGTGTAGGAACCTCAAAGCACCAAATGAATGAATGTAGGACAATTAGCCATCAATGATTGATAACCTGAAAAATGAAACATGATTTTTAACAATATTTGTCTCTATAGCATTTTTTTTTAAAAAAAGAAGCATTTATAATCTAGCACTTCTAAGTTAACCCTTCTAAATTAACTCTTACTGGTCCCAAATTATAAAACCAAAATGGGCTTCTCCTAGCAAATTGAGCAAAAAAACTACCGTACCTGTAATTTTTTTTCTCTGTTTAATTTTTTTAAATGATTTTTTAAAAGAAAAGCTAAAACTCCAGAAGAGCTCTGGTCTGCGGTCTACTCAATCCTAGATGCTTTGGATGCAATTGCAAGAGAAGGCATGGCCAAGTATGGGGAACACCAGGCACCACAACTGTAAACTATGATTCAGACAAAAAGCCTTTACAATCGTGGTAAGCCACGGCATGGCTTGTTCCCCCCTTCATTTACCCATCTGCCCTCTTCAGCTGTTATCAGAAAATGATTAATGCAGGCATATGAAAGGGGGAAATGTCATTTATATGGGGCAGGGAAAGAAGGATAATTTGCAATGCTGGGATATTTTAATTCTCCCTGAGTCCAAATATTAAATTGCATAGCTTACAGATGACAGTACGGGATGTTTCTTGAGGCGCCCGAGTTAAGGATGGCAATTCTGCAGCGGCAGCTGCAGAGACGCAAAACGTAAGTTATTCCTCTGCCTTGATTATAGGAAGAGAGCTGTGTTGGTTTGTGATACTTCACAATCAGGAGTCTCGTAACACCTTGGGAAGTGAACGGCAGCATTAGTAAAATGTGTTAATTGGGAAACTTCAGATTTTTTGGGCGGGGGGGGGCGGGGGGGAATAACAGCCCTGGTCACTTTCAACCAATTCGACATCGAAGATTTGGGGGCCCAAAAATATGAGGTAAAAATTACTCTAGACAGTCTGATTGATTAAATTTTTATGCCACCCATCTCCCCTATAAGACGACTGGGGGGCTCACAGATTATAAAAAGACAAATAGAAAAATAATTATAATATTAAAACTATGCAATCAAACTTTTAAGGTCGTTCTTGATTTACAATCATTCATTTAGTGACCATTCGAGTTACAATGGCACTGAAAAAGTGATTTATGACCGTTTTTCACAATTACGACCATTGCAGTATCCCCACGGTCACATGATCAAAATTCAAACGTGTGGCAACTGGCATGTATTTATGACGGTTCCAGGGTCCAGTGGATCGCCTTTTGCGATCTTCTGAGAAGCAAAGTCCATGGGGAAGCCAGATTCACTTAACAACCGCATTACTAAGTTAACAACGGCAGTGATTCACTTAATAGCAGTGGCAAGAAAGCTTGCAAAATGGAGCAAAATTCACCTAACAACTGTCTTGCTTAGCAATGAAAATATTGGGCTCAATTGTAGTCGTAAGGCGAGGATTACCTGTATAGAAAGAAACCAGGACTAAGAGACAGAGATAAGGTCTTCCTACTTATCAACCAGCTCCAGAGGTCAACCTCAGGCCAACCAACAAAGCCAAGTTTTAATTCCCTTCCAGAAGGCCAAAAGGGAGGGGCAGTTCTCACCTTTGGTGATAGAGCATCCCACAGGTTTGGGGACACAGCAGAAAAAGCTCTACCCCTTGATCCTGTCCACCAGAAATCCTTAGCAGGCAGGATCCGTACCATGCCTCTTCCACGGGCATGAGTGGGGTGGGCTATTCCCATTGGGGTGAGATGGCTCCTCCAATACCCTGGACCCGTGCCATATTTATTTCTATTTAACATTATGTTTTCATGCCTATATGGAAACTCCTTGCAAAGAACCAATGATTTAATTTCTCCCTATCCAATTGCCTTATTAAAATATTTATATCCTACACTTCCAAGCTCTACCTGAGGAAGGCTTTAGGGTGACCTAGGTAAGCTCCTTTTAAAAAAAGAAATCTTTAAAGCAGCACGGAAATGTTAATCAGCTAGGACCTTTCTTTAGATACTTGCTGACTTAAATCTTTCCCCATTGTACTCATGAAGGATGGGTAGTTCAGAATTGATCAACATAGCCCCACATAAAAACTATTCTGTGACTATTCTGCAACCACCCCCAAAAGGCTGTTTCCGGAGAGCAACCACAAAGTACTCTCAAATTGTTTTCATGATATTTTTCTTTTCTTTTTTAAACGAGCATTTACGGCTATGAGCCAAGATGTCCCATATCGCATAGAGCCTTTTACTGAGAACAATTTAATGCCCTTAAATTTTAAACATCCGCTAGCTTTCAGTGGGGACTAAAGCTAAGTGAATTTACAAGGTCCTGATATTTTACTGTAATCGGTTGTTTTATTCCTTCTTAGCCTTGCAGAGTTTTTTCCTTGCAAACTGCTGTGATTCTTGCAGTTATTTTACCTTTTTGATTTATAGCCTGCCTTCCTATCCAGAATATATGCAAATGAGTTCAAGTAAACAACAAGCAGAGGAACAAAGCCATAGGATCTGTTTCATTTATTTATTAAATATTTTTTTCTATAATAACTCAACCAAAACCAGTCTTGGCAATTACATAGGTAAAAAATAGATTGAACAGAAAAAAATAGGACAGAAGGAAGAGTACAGGAGCTGGCAAAATGTTACATAAATGAGGATGGCTATGTTGGATCTTAACAGAATAATAGATTGGAAGGGACCTTGGAGGTCTTGTAGTCCAACCCCCTGCTCAAGCAAGATATATATATACCATTCCAGACAAGTGACCACCCAGCTTCTTCTTAATAGCCTCCAGGGATGGAGAACATTTGAAGGCAAGCTTCTTGAAATCTTGAATTAAGTCTTGAGAACTTGAATTAAATCTTGAAGTGTCTATGGAGATTCTCAGTCATCCAGATCATGGTTGTCTCAAAGGTGCTTTTTCAAGAGGCAACTGGAATTTCTGGTTTTTCTTTGAAGATGTTTCGCTTCTCATCCAAGAAGCTTCTGAGAAGTGAAACATCTTCAAAGAAAAGCCAGATAGTCCAGTTGCCTCTTGAAAAAGCATCTTTGGGACAACTAAGACCTGGATGACTGAGAATCTCCATAGACACCAGGGCCCCATGTTAAGTTCCAATTAAACTGATTTATTACTCATGCCTGTGCACAGGAATCTAGTCAACTCTTAATGCTATTTGAGTGCTAGATAAGGGTTAACAGAATTCAAGAAGGTTGGACTTAATCTGCTTGTGGAGACTTTGGGCTGATTCCTCTTTTGATTCCACTCCCAGGCTCTGCCAGTCCTCCTACAGAAATATGGACAAGTTTCCTGATTGTGAATGTTATTAAGCAGTAACAATAGCCTCTTCCCTGGAACTGTGGATATTCCAGGAGTGGAGGTTTCAAAGCAGATAAAGGGGTGGTGTGATGATTCCTACTCTGGGCAGGAGGTTGGATTAGAAGATGCCCAAGATAACTTCTAACATGATGATTCATGAGAGGTTTAAAATGACTGAACTAGGCAGCAAGAACACTGAATAAATTGAAGGCAGAAGGTCTTGTTTTCATTGTGAGCTGATTTTGTATTTTGTGGCATCATATGGACAAATTTGATTGCCTACATAGTAGTCAATTGGTTGAATTAAAAAAAGATGGAAACTGAAATTGGATGGGGTTGAGCATATGTCAAATAGCAGTGAGGTGAATAGTGTAGGGTGGTTAGTTGAGAACTCAAAAAGGTTAATTTTCACTATGAAAACAGTTATTTTTTTAAGAAAGGAGTGTAAGAAAATAACATAATTGCCTTCTTAGTAACAGACTGAAAACTTTCCTGCCTTTCATAGTCAAACATGTTAATAAAATCAGGCATCCCAAATACCTTCGATTTAGCCTTTTCCCCCTATAAATTATCCAAACTGTGTCATTCATATGAATGATTTGGAATAGCAATTGCCAGCTGTACTATAAAGAATGAATCTATGGAAACTAAGAACGGGTTATGGTAGATTTACTGTCAAAGGCATGATTTATAATCTGGAAATATATGCAGAAAAAGAGGCCCACCAACTGGGCCTGTATCATCTGAAGCAATCAAATCCCACAAATATAAGGCAATTTAGCATTACCATTTCCAAGTGTTCCCCACAATAAGGACCCTTGTGTGCTGAAGTTTAATATTCAGAGCAGAAACCACAAACTCTAACAGCCGCTCCTGGTCAAGATAGTTAATAACAGTTTCCAGGCAATGGCACTTTTGTAATAGTTTTGCTGAAAGCAGCTGGGGATTTATTTGTGTGTCTGCTTCTCCATTTGAGAACGGGAACACGATAATGGGCCATGTACTCAATGTATTGATATAATTTCATATGAATTTATAATGTGGGAATTATAGCACTGGTAAAAAATACAAGCCAATCGCCTTCTCACTATACTACTGATATTGTAGTTTAAGGAATGAGGGTGAGGGTGGGGGAAGAAGGAATGTGGACTGTTGAATATTCCAAGTGCTTTCCAATGGTTTCTATATCTGAAGATGCAAATTGGGGCTATTTCCATCAGATTCATTAAAGGTATGCTCCCAACAATGACTCTTTTAAACAGAAAGGTCTTTGCATTTGATAAAACATAAAGATCTATTATACTTGAAAAAGAATGCCTCAAAATACACCAAATGTTGTGTCATGAGAGAAGTTGGCAAAACAAAGATTAAGCTCCAAAAATTAGTTGGATTCGGTTAGGAGACTCCGTGGAAAAAAAAATATCTAGTTAAAAGGCTCCAGTCTAAGTGACCCTTCCCAGACTTATTATTTATTCAATGTGTATGGGAAACCTCTCATCAAGTGACTCTGAGTAGCTGACATGTATTTAAAACAAGAAAATCACCAACAAAAATTAAAATAGATCATGCAATTCATAGAGCTACACAAATAACACACTCCAAACCTTTAATTTCCTGGCTGAATGGATTTATGAAAGGTCATCCTATCTGGGGCCATGATCTTGAATGGGCCCAGTCTGGACTTCCCAGGGCACAAACATACAGGCACATACCACATGAGGGTAGAACAGAAACACTTACATATAAGGAAGATATATGGAACCACTGTGTTTAGATCTTCCCTTATATATACATATATACACACAAGCAATAGCAATAGCAATAGCACTGTATTTATATACCGCCTATCAGGGCTTGCAACCCTCTCTAAGCGGTTTACAATGTTAGCATATTGCCCCCAACAAGCAACACATATGCACCTCACTATATTTCAGTATAACACTGAAACCAATTTTGAGTTCAAGAACTGTTTCTCCATAGAGATTTTCCAAACAGACTCCATCCTAACTTTTACATATTCTCATCATGTCTGCTGCCAAACCCATCCAACAGGCTCTAAGAAGTCCTTCTATTTTAGAGAAACTAATAAGAAAAAGAATATTCCACCTTTCGTTATGAATTATATTTTCAACAACCCAACCTCCTGCATAAGAACATTACTGAGACAAGTACAAATGTATTTGTCAAGTGCAAACAGCAACTCAGAACACCAGAAAAAAGGAAACAGACTGCCTATACAACAGCTTCCAATAAAATGTATTCTGAGGCTGTTTTATTAGAAGGTGCTTCATCACCCAACCAACTTCAGCATAACCAACACAAATTATGGGAAGCATAACACTATCATATATCAAAAACATCTCAGAAACAACTAACAGACTCTTACAATCACATGGCATCCTTGCAGCGCACAAACCAATTAGAGCCCTCCAAAATGTCTTAAAGTAAATGAAAAGGCCCAATAGCCTAAAAAGGAAAAACCGGAATCATCTATAACCTTACAGTGTAAAGATTATAGCACCATATAGGACAAGTGGGCAGAAAATTAGTAAAGTTGGTAGGAATACCAACTAACAGTCAGAAGACCCAATGAAAATTATATACTCTCACAACACATGGATAGACACAAACATAGTTTCAAGTGGGAAAACTATGAGCATCCTAGACCAAGCTTAATCAATAATGAATTCCTAGTAGCTTGGCATTCGGACAAATTAGTGATTGATTGACACATAGAGATAAGCCACATTTACACACCATTCAACAGAGACCAAAAAACACTAAGAAGAAAAAAATGCTAAAACACATCCTTGCCAGCAGCCAATACCCAGATAATTAGAAGTTAACACCAAACAAACAATCAAGCAGAAAGCCAGACCCTAATTAAGGAACTAAAAAGGAGAAAACCACAGGCCCACCAACACTGGCAGGGCAAGCTTCTGTATATAAATAAGGAGCAAATCCCTCCCACACACACTAGCACTGATGACATTGCTTAGTTAGGGTAGTGAAATGTCTACAAACAAACAAACAAACTTCCTTGTCGAGCATAACATAAAAATTAAAGGAATAACATTTTTCTTACAGGCACTTGACATCTAATTGGTTTTGTAAACAGTTTTATATAAGAAACTGGCTATGTTACGCTAAGTCATTAGAACACCTTAACTTTTATGGTTGAATTTTGTAAGCAATTGGTTGAAGCCTGTCATCTAAATCAGTTTTCATTTCTCCATCACAACCATTTGTCTGAAATGGTATATAGGGTATATAGGATATATAGGGTGTGACTAGAAGACCTCTAAGGTCTCTTCAAACTCTGTTATTCAGTTATTCTGTTAGTCACAGTGTGACAAATCAAAGCCAATTGCAGACATTTTCAAGGAATGAAGAAAAAAAGGAGACGAGACAAAGTTTTCAGAATGTAGTCTTAGTTTGGGGACATTATGCATTCCTTCTAATGTTTTGGCTGAAGTGCAGAAGCCTTTCTGGGATCCATAGGAGCATCATGTGTTATGTCTTCTTTCCTTCCATTGACTGAATAGTTGGCTTTATTGCAAATCTTTATAAACCTAATGAAATTCCCTTCACCTATCTTTAAGGATTAGCATTAATATTCCGAACAAACTGCATGACTGCTAATCTTTTAATGTCCCCTAAGATATGTACCAAATGAAATTTATAAATAATAAATGAAAATCCACTTTTTAAGAAATAGCAAATCGCTTTCTACTTTTCCCAAGCAAAGTTTGTGTTTCTTTAAGAAACAAAGCCGGCAACTCTGTTAATACTTTATCCAATCCAGCCTAAAGATTAGTTTGATTGAAAAGCAAATCAAGCTTGGAATTATAGAATCTAATTAGCCACCACATTTTCCTCCTGTGACCCCTAAAGAAGGGATATTCTACCAACATTCTGGGAGCAATCCTTTTTTTTAAAAAAAATGCATACAGTTATACCCACATTATGGCTATCAGGTTTATTCTCTATTTTCAAATCAAAAGAATGAATGCAAACTAAACAATGCTGTGGACTTTGGGGCTTCATCTTGCTGGGGGGGAAATCAATCTTTTGCCATCTCTGTTCTTAAGTGGTGTATTCTGAGATATTCTAACTATCATCTTAGAATTTGGTTATCTTGAACAGACATTATTTGAAGACCTTTTTTTATAATAGTTCCAAAATAATTAGTCGTGGCTAAAAGTATAGCCTTATACATACCTGCTCAGAAGATCTGACCACGTTCAGTACCGCATACTCTAAGTCAATGGCATAGGATTGCAGCCCAAATCCAAATGCAAGTAACTGAAATTGATGTTGAAATGATTTATCATTAAATTGTAAAAATAGAAAAGTATGTTCTGTGTTGGAAGAGTTTAAAACCTCCCACTCTAGTCTCTGTCAATATATCTACTGACAGAAAGCTCACCAACTTCTCAGCCAACTGATTCTACTGTCAGATTGCTTTTGACATTAGGAAATCTGTCCTCTTATGTTAAATGAGTGAATCCACCAGACAATCCTAAACTGCAGTCATGTTGGTTCTGTGGCTTGCAGCCTACTGTGGCTAATAATTTATTTTAAGCCTTGGTTTTTCAAAAGATTTCACCTTTTGAATTGGACTGACTTGTACCTTCTTCTCTAAACAGACAACTCACCTCAAATCCACTTTTCATGTCGTTCTTAAAAGCACTGTCTTCTTCTTCATCATCATCAATCTCAAAGTCTGGAGAGATTTAGCAAAAGGAGGAATGGAAAATAGAATTATCTCTTGGCTCAACACATCACTCCAAACATCATCAACTACAATCCCAAAGGCAGCAATCCCAACAAACAGCCATGCTGCAAACAATATATAACTTGTTATAACTTGACAGATCACAAGAAATCAGACCACATCACATGCAGCCGATCAAATCAACCTGAAACTAGAGCATGACATCATCAGAAGACATCCGAACAACACCAGCACTAATTTACATCACACATACAGTACTTAAAACCAAGGACTATGATTCAGCAACTACAGCCAGCCAATCACACATCCCAAAATCAGATCAGAACTCAGAAAGGTATTTAAAGGCCAGTGCTCCCCCCAGACAAGCACAATCCAAAGCGCAAGAAAGATGTCTCCTGGAATGGGGACAAAATGTTTGCAACCAAATCGCCAAGCTCGGAGCTCAAACCAACAACATAACGTCACTCCAAATTTTGTCAACGAATTATCAACTCTTGCTTATTTATTATGAATTACTGGCAGCTTCCGGAAGCAAACACTAATGTCTGACTACATATTTAAACTACATATTAAACTACATATGCAGCATGCACCATTGAACAATAAAGTTTTTTTCACTACTTTTTTTGTCATAATCCTTCCCAAGGGAGTTACATTTACATCTGCTCTGATATGGGATGAATGGGGCATGCAAATTGCACCTTCAAACGATCCTTTTCCACTTCGAGGGAAAAAGAAAGAAAAAGACAAGTACCAGAAACTTCAATCAATGTCTCAGAACTGAAAACGATGACCCTGTCAAACTGTTGTCATTAAAGGTAACTAACCATATTAAAAGAATATTAAAATATAGGCTTCTTTGCATAACAGAATGAGTAAATGCGCTTTTAAGTTTTTCACTCTGCTTGGAGGTGTAGGTGGCATTTTCATTCGAAAACTTTGAAGTCAGAACAAAATGTACAGGTAGAGGGTACTAGATCAAATAATAATCAACTTCAAAAAGCATTTTGGCTGCTAGATATCCCAGGGCTAATTTCCTCTAGACATTTTAAATGTAAATGTCTAAACTCATTTAAAAATGGTAAATTGGTCTAGGTTCAGTCAAAACCCATCCTGACATGGAACAGGGAGAGGGTGCTAATTGTCATTTGTTTGTCGAACGAATTCCATTTGGAAAGCAATGAAACCTCCAAGCTAATTCTTTTAAGGTGAGCTGGTCGTTGTATTATCAGTTAAATGCAGTAAAATGGATAATCACATGATGATAATGAAAACGGAGCCTACGTTAATATTCAGGCTTACTCTGCCAGAGGGCAGATAGTGATGAAACTTAAGTAGTATAATGTTCTATTGGGTACAATGGCACCAAGTCTGCTCTTTAGCTGCACAGATGCTTTCTTTGCATTTTAAAAAACTTTATCAAAGCACCATGGCAATGCAGAAAATGTCAAAATGAAATGCACTGTAGGCAAATTGTGATTTCATTAAGTTTAAATTTATTGCTTTTGACTGATGTATTACTATGCTTGTTAAGAACCAGTAATTTAGAATATATGCCTGCCTGCTAAAATAGCTTTGTCTCCTAGCATAACACTTTACATAGACTTTGAAAGATCACTGTAATTCAAAGAGAGTGGTATATTACTTTTTTTCCCTTAAAGAAATAATTTTGAATAGTTAACAGTAGTTGATCTTGTGGACAGATAATCTTCTGCATTGATTCTGACTATACTGTGAGTTTCCTTGATAATCAATGATACCCTTAATATTTTTATTTTTTGTAATCTTGGATGTCTACATTTACTCTACATTGACTACTGAAACTTAGGGAAAAAAGCTAAAAAAAATTACTTGGTATATTTTTTCATTCAGCATGTACAGTATATTGAGTATAACTGTATCCAAGTTATATTTTCAAACTCATTGTTGGCAAATTTAGTTGGTTTATATGACAAAGTAAGATCTAAACTTTCAAAGTAGGATGCCATGTCTTTTAGCTGTCAGTTTTCATAATAATTAAATCTCTGCCTGATTGAAATGTTGAAGAAATGTTAGATTGTTACATTCATGGGGAAAGACAGGACATTTTTATAGAAATCCATAAAAACAAGGCTAATACGTTGTCGGTATATGAATAATATCATTCTTTGGACTAAGCAAAATCCCTATGTCATCTACCTGAGTTTCCAAGTGACAACATTTATTTATGAACCAAACAAAGAGATATTATTGCTTTCAAAATAAATGGCAAATAGATAATTAATTATTGAGACTTTGCTCTTAGCATCTTAAAACCTACAAATACTTTGAAAAGCAGCTTACAAGTGGTGGACAATGAGAAACCTGGGGTGCCATAGCATAGTGGATCCACTCTTAATACTCTGCTGGCTCCTCAGAAATAAAATATTTTACAAAGATATTGCTAGAGAGAATGACAAGAAGAAAGAATGAAAATTCCAATTTCAGATCCATAATCATACTCTGAATAAATTTCCCCTTCCTGAAATCACTCAAATGAAATTGATTTCCTAGAACAGTAACACATATAGTGAGAATGTCTATAGTGAGAAATGTCTCTATATATATACAACTGTATATACATTGCTTTTCATTTTGAAGATACTATTAGATATAATTAGAATCACATTAATAGAAAATATCTATAGGTAATATCTATAGGTAATATTTATATCTATATCTATCTATCTATCTATCTATCTATCTATCTATCTATCTATCTATCTATCTATCTATCTATCT
>JANHJO010009231.1:154482-165272 GCA_032468235.1 Pseudoxyrhopus heterurus
CTATTCTATTCTATTCTATTCTATTCTATTCTATTCTATTCTATTCTATTCTATTCTATTCTATTCTATATTTTCTAGAGGCCTCACTTGTTGAGGGCTTCATATGGTGTAGGGAAGCTGCCAGCCATGTTGGAAGGAGAGGCCAAGCAATGGGCTATGCTGCAAGAGGCATAAACTTGATCTCCCTCAAGACGGTTTATCTGGTTATTATCATTATGAGCAGAAGGCAAGCAGTTGGCTGAAATTCTTATAACACAGGTGGTAGACAATAATTTTATTAACTTCAATTATTCATCTATAGTTCTGGTTGTTTGCACTTGATAGATAAGAGGTGTCACAGATTTTCCAATAAATATAACTCAGAGTATGACTAAGCAATGGGAATAAAGATTTAATAATGCAATGGTTTATTTATTTATTTAAGGTCTCTGGGTTTGGTAGCCCTTTGTCTACAGACATATTCTAGCAAGGGGGGAAAGATCAGATATCCCCAAATTATCCGAACTCTCCAAATGAAGGTTTGAAAGGGAAATAATAAATTGACTAATTCTATAAGATATTCATGGCCTTAATCTTAGGCTTTTATTCATAGACAAATAAATTACCATCCCCAATAAGGAAATACTAGTAATAAACTAATTGAAAAAATAAACCAATTATGTATAATTTAAGAACTGTAATTGAACATGGGTTGCAAGAGTCCTTGTCTGATGCATTCCCTACTACATCAACAATTTTTACCCAGAAAACAGCTTCCTTTTTCCTATTTTCCTTTTCTATAGCGTATTTAAAGGTATCTATTCCCTAAATGACTGATACTCCCCAAAGTCTCCCTACACCTCTTCTGTAAATGTTTTGCTAAGTGCCTGGCAAAATAATTACCCTCCCAAGCTTTTAAAATTAATTCAGGATTTTAAGAATTCATACAGTTGTTATTATGAGGAAGGACATCTCTATAGTAAAATTCATATTCAGGTGTGAAGAAATATTGTTTCTGTGGTAGACATGAAAAAAGCCTGGAGTTGACATGTTGTTGCAGTAAATGAGAAGAAACAACATACACCAATTTGAAAAAAGAGACGCAAGTGATGACTTATCCATCCTGACATCACAATTCAACCACGTGATCTACATATTTATGTTTCCATATGTACAAAACATATCTGAATGGTATGTCATTATGTATAGATACATCATCACTTTTTCATCACCATATTTATTTATTTATTGCATTTATATCCCACCATAACCAATTCATGCACTGGCCAATCAGGGAAACTGTATGGCCATGAAGATGCGCCAGGAGCCAACCAAAATGGCCCTCCATCCAATTCAAACAGAATTCAGGTTACGTTTAATTCATGCATCCACCTCCATCAAGTGAGGCATTAATACCACTCTGTAAAGCCTCAGTAAGACCACTCCTAGAATATTGCATCCAGTTTTGGTCACTGCACCATAAAAAAAGATGTTGAGACTTTAGAAAAAGTGCAGAGAAGAACAATCAGGATGATTAGGGGACTGGAGAGTAAAACGTATGAAGACTGGAGAGTAAAACGTATGAAGAATGGCTAGTCTAGTGAAGAGAAGGACCAGGGGAGACATGATAGCAGTGTTCCAATATTTGAGGGGCTGCCACAGAGAGGAGGCGGGTCAAGCTATTTTCCAAAGCACCTGAAAGCCAAACAAGGAGTGATAGATGGAAACTGAACAAGGAGAGATTCAACCTGGAAAAAAGGACAATTTTTCTGACAGTGAGAACAATCAACCAATGGAACAGTTTGCCTTCGGAAGTTGTGGGAGCTTCATCACTGGATGCTTTCAAGAAGAGACTGGACTGCCATTTGTCAGAAATGGTGTAGGGTCTCCTGCTTGGGAGAGGATTTAGACTAGATGACCTACAAGGTCCCTTCCAACTCTATTAATCTGTAACCTGTATCTTGTGTAACATTTGGAAACCAGTATGAGTACAAACCATTCAACTGAAAAAGACTGGATCTCGGGATTCTAAAGTAATCATTCGGATATTTCAGCAAAGCAATGTATTTACATTGTGTTACAGTGTAGATCTTTTGAGTAGGCAGAATAGAGTGTTAGATGAACACAGTTAAGATTTTGACACCTGAAATGCAAGAAATGGCCATTTATCGCTTTTCTGTTTCATGTTGTGTTTTGAATAGAGTGGAAACAATAACTCAGACGCCAGCACTAGGATCTTGTTTTAAGGTGCTGAACAAAGTTAGCATCATGCTGTGAACCACTAGCTGGAGCTAAAGACCTGTAGAGCAGTTTTTCAATATATAAAAAAAATATATATTGAATCTCAAGGCTTGCATTGCCTGAAGACAGGAGTTTGAACATAGGATGTTTAAAAGCATACTTCAAATAGGCTTTGGACAGAAATTTTTGGATAGTGAGTCTTCTTAACGTTTTTCAAAAGAGAGAGATTTCTTAGAAAATGGAAGCATTTGCCATTAATGTTTGTTATAAGTAAACAAATGCAGATTCAGAAGAAGCAGGGAGCAAGACTCATTGTTCCTAAGGAAAAGGGAGCAAGGGAGTTACTGGCATAATTAAAACTAACTATATAAGATTAATCAGCAACTGGTTACTTGTGTTTATTTCACATAAAGACATACTGTGGATAATGAATAATCCACACAACTATAAAATAAATGGTGAAGGACTGCCTTCTGTCATAGTTATTGCTTTATTCAAAATTAGGTGCCTTATTGTTTGGCCATCCTTGTTTAAGATTTAGAGCAGGGCTGTCAAACTTGCAGCCGGCAGGCCGGATGCGTCACGCACTGGCCACGTCCACCCCAGTTTAGCAAAGGAGGGAAAAAATTACGATACGCCACATGATGACAACGTGTCATCACGAGTTTCACACTCCTGCTTTAGAGCATGACACATAAAACAGGGCTTCCTAAATTATTAAAGTTCAGCTTTGAAATGCTATTCTTTGAGAAATCCACTTCCCTCAATTCCCAATTTGGTGATTCAGATGAAACATGTTAGTATAGTAGGATTATCATATGTGGTGAGCAAAAATTTAGAACCGAACAAAAACCCCTGCTCCAAGTTGTCCACCTCTTCTTGTGCCATCTAGTGGATATCTGAATTTTGTAGCCCGTGTAGAGTAAAAAGAAACAAGCAGCAGCTCCTTTCAGCTGGGAGAGAAACAAAGCTGCTGTGAGATGCTGTTTTTGGAAAAGCACAGTCCATCCTTCTCCTCTTCTGATACTTTTGCCACAGTCCTTATTTTGGAGGCCAGGAGTTGAGCTGCAATCAAAACTTTCTCCCAGTCAAGCCTTCCTTCAGGTTCTAAATGTGGGTAGACAGTTATTCTTACGTCCTACCCTTAAAGATTCTTTGATAAACCAGTAGTCAACCGTGTGTGGAGACTAACTAGTCATGAATCTATATATCCACATGGAATCTGAAGTCGATTTAGGAGGGGAAAAAGTGGAAAACCAATAAAACTCATTTATTTTAGTCCAATGCTTGCTAATAAGGAGCTGGAACAGAATATACTGTAGCTTTGATTCTCACAGGACAGAATGCTCCTAATATAGTGCTTAAGTCCATTTCCTACAATTTTACCCTTATTCCTATCAGACCCCTAGAAATATGAAATTCTATGATCTATTGCTTTTTTGAGTCTCTCTCCCCCCCTCCCGTATATGATGTAAACATGTCATACCTGTCAGCATCTGTTTAAATCAAATGGTTTTTTTTTCTGGAATGAATCCAGAAAAAGATGCAATTCTTCAAGTAGCTGCTGACAGGTGCAACATGCACACCCATGTTTGCTCCAAATCACCTTTCCTTCAAATATAGTTAGATGCACATAACACTCACTTTCTGTCTCTGTCTTGTGTTCTCTCTTGAGAGAGAGAGAGACAGAGGGAGGGGGAGGGAGAGGGAGAGAGGGAGAGAAGCCAAATGCATATAAAAATAAACAGTTGGATCCAAGTGGAAGTCAATTCTACTTTTTCAGCATTTCCATCCATTTTTAATACAATGTTTGCCATTTGAGAGGATCTACAAACAATGTTTGCCATTTGAGAGGATCTCCAAACCCATTCTGATGGTTATGCATTGAAAACACAGGAAAATCCAGTTTCATAAGCAATAGTCTTATTAAGTCTGTCTATGGGAGTTGTTACTTTTCATACTGCTATTATTATATTGCTATTAAGTTTGTTGTTTTTATTAGCTTATTAAAATATACATTTTTCCAACTGAGTGACAAAACCAAAGAACGTTTACTGCTTAAACCTATCCATGTCTAGTTGAAGTACATTCCTAGGTAAGTAAGTGTAAGTTTTCAATCTTGAAAAATTTTCAGATTTGCAAATGTCCTGAGCTATATATAATTGGAAAATGTAGGTTTGGTGAAGGAGACCATGCTTTTAATCACTAAACCATGGTTAGGCTCATGATGTAGATGAACTAGACCAATAAGAGTTGTGTTAAGAATGGAACTAAGTTTAAGTTAATGAGAAGGCAAAGTTCTTCAGAGGATAAAAGGGAGAGGAAGACTAAATAAAAGGCTGGTTGTTAAAACAGCTTAACAAGAAGGGAACTAGTCATGGATCAAAGCAGTGTAATTCTTCTTTATCAGATAAAAACATAGAAGCTTTACTTGTCTCACGTGGCTTGCATGGCAAAGATCAAGGGAAGCTATTCAGATTCAAAAAATGAGTATCCAGAACAGGAGTAAGCAATCTATAATCCCAGGGTCACCTGTAGACTCCTTTGCTCTTTTAAATGATTTTAGGAATCCTCCCTGATCATAATTTCCAAAATTCAGCTATACAGTTTCTTTGCATTTTAAGATAGGAAGCATGAAAACAATTGCCTGTCTCCTTTACACATTTTTTTTGAAAAAGAAACTCCTATCCCATCCCACAATAAGCAAGCAAACAAACAAAACATAGTTCTCAACTTAAAACAGTTCATTTAGTGACCGTTCAAAGCCACAACATCATTGAAAAAAGTGACTTATGATCATTTTTCACACTTACAATCATTGCAGTATCCCCATGATCATGTGATCAAATTCTGGATGTTTGGCAATTGACTCATATTTATGACGTTTGCAGTGTCCTGGAATGATATCATCCACCTTTTGTGACCTTCTGGCAAGCAAAGTCAATGGGCAAGCCAGATTCACTTAACAACTGTGTTACTGACTTAATAGCTGCAGTGATTCACCTAACAACTGTGGCAAGAAAGGTCATAAAATGGGGCAAAAATTACTTGTTTCACTTAGCAACATAAATTTTGGGCTCAATCTTGGTCGTAAGTCGAAGACTACCTGTATAGAAAATCATGGTTGTACTTTCAAAGGTGTGCAGTGGCCACCAAACATGGCGTCTCTTTACCTACACTATGCTTGACATATGCCCTCTTACGGATTAAAACATTACATCTCAACCATGTCCCAAAGGTGGTTTTTTTTCAAGAGGCAACTGGACTTTCTGATTATTCTTTGAAGACATTTCACTTCTCATCCAAGAAGTTTCTTCAGCTCTGGCTGGATGGAGGGGAATGGAATGATAACAAGATAATCCTTCCATTCTCCACCATCCAGCCAGAGCTGAAGAAGCTTCTTGGATGAGAAGCGAAACATCTTCAAAGAATAACCAGAAAGTCTAGTTGCCTCTTGAAAAAAAGCACCTTTGGGACAACCATGACCTGGATGACTGAGAATCTCCATAGACATCTCAACCATGTATGATTGGCATTGATCAATGCAAACACAAACTTAAGACTTTACTTCTAGAAGTAAGGGGACTGTCTTGAATATGACTTGATTTGGACTGCGCTGTCAGTCAGTCCCAACTCTCATCAGGCTACGTAAGGGAAAAGAATAGCATTACACAAATGCAGCTTTGAAGGCAAAAAAGTAGCCGCTTAACAAATTAACAAATGAGGCTGGAGTGCCTTTCAAAGGGACAATATCTGGTCTATCCAGACAAAATAGCACCTACTCAGCCAAGGCCTCCTAATCATCTACACAGTCTCATCAGTGGCACAAGCTGGCTCCTGAGGGAGTCAGACTCCTGGAAACAGATAAAGCCCCAGAAGAATGTGTCCTTTCTCCAGGAGAGATTAATGTAGATGTGAACACATTAGTGCTGTTTAAGTAAAAGTATACCATCTGACAGATAACTGGGATTGGAACTATTAGATTACCAAATAATGGACCTTTTAAATTCTGTCATCATTACTTATCGAGTACATTAACTTTCAGCCTGCAATTTTGAGTATGGTGTTATTGAGCTTTTGGAAGATTAAATTACTGGACTTTTGTTTGTGAATGCCTGTGAAATTTCCTGAAAAGGATCGCCGTCCTCCTCTATTGTGCCAGTGTGAATACCCATAACAGACTTTATGAGATATTTATGGACATATAAGTGATAGGCCTAATGCAGCCTAATGCCTGTCTACCTGAGAGAAAAAGTAGGATGGGATTAGATAACATTCTTACGATATGTCGTTTGTAAACCTGCTCAGGGCAAAGGGTCTGGATGCCTTCATTCTCCCCTTACTCCTTACTGCCCAATACATTTTAAATGTTATCCTTTGTAGATACCTTCTGCAGTCAGCGGTTTATTCACAAAGGCTTTGTTTTTATTTGAAAAAAAAAATTCCTCATATCGGTGTGGGTATATGTGAAGCTGAAAGTCAACATTGTGTGAGTGTGTCCACTCACCAGAGTGGATTTTGACCTCTGTCTGACATTCACTGTGGACTGCATATCTGCCTGTCCTCATAGCTACACTCCTCTTTCCATAAGAGATTTGGTCAGATGGGCTATTGTGGTTGAATTGTGATTCCTGCTCAAAGAACAAGTGGCTAGGAGGGCCTGTGCTGAACTTTGTGTTATGTGCCAGTTACATCCTTTCCTGGATAAGGAGGCTCTCTGTTTGGTCACTCATGCCCTGGTCATCTCCCAACTGGACTATTGCAATGCGCTCCACATGGGAACACCCTTGAAACTGTTGCAGAATGAGGCTGCATGAGCCATGGTGGCACAGTGGTTAGAATGCAATATTGCAGGCTAATTCAGCTCACTGCCAGGAGTTCAATCCCCATTGGCTCAAGGTTACTCAACCCTCCATCCTTCCAAGGTCGGTAAAATAAGCAGCCAGATCGTTGGGGGGCAACATGCTGACTCTGTAAATCACTTAGAGGTCTATAAAGCACTGTGAAGTGGTATATAAGTCTAAATGCTATTGCTATACAATATTTTAAGCATGAGGGGCCACAATCACCATCTATCTAGCAAACATTAAATTGGGCCTACCTTTCACTGTAAAACACAATGAAATTATCACTACCAGAGTGCATGGGAAGAAATTATAAAACTACATAGATAAAAAAAATAAAATTATTTTCACCAACAATCGCCAAGTAGATAGAGACTAAGTTTAAAGAGTTTTTTTTTTTAACAAAACAACCACTGCATCATTACCTTGAGAGAAAGAAAACCCTATAACATTTTAGATAAATGGTTGCCAAATCTGTTCTTAAAAATGTCCAGTATTAGAACAACCACAACTTCTGGAGGCAACTTGTTCCACTGATTAATTATTCTAATTGTTAGGAAATTTCTCCTTAGTTCTAGGTTGGTTCTCTCCTTGATTAGTTTCCATCCATTTCTTCTTGTCCAGCTTTCAGGTACTTTGGAAAATAGGTTAACCCCTCTTCTTTGTAGTACCCCCTCAAATACTGGAACACTGCTATCATGGCACCCCTAGTTCTTTTCATTAAACTAGACATACCCAATTCCTGAAACCATTCTTCATATGTTTTAGCCTCCAGTCCCCTAATCATCTTTGTTGCTCTTCTCTGCACTCTTTCTGGAGTCTCAAATTTCTTTTTATATCATGGTGACCAAAACTGGATGCTGAAGAGGCAACTGCAATAGAGTTCCTAAACCAGAGAGCCATGATGTTTCTCCATATACTCCACTACACCAGCATGTTTCCCTGTCCTCATCCACTTCCTGATATGAAAAGCTCTCATCTCCGATCAGCAGCCGACAGGAAATTAAACCTTAAGAGCTTTTGAAAAGGCTCTGCTGATGTCAGTGATGACAGTTTTTAGCTTAATGCCAAATAGAAGACATTTAATCCAAATGTAGGAAAAGTACCATGACCAGCCTTTGCTGATAAAAACAGAAGCAATGGAATTGGCATCAACTGGGAAGCCAAGGAGATATGCTCTGTTCAAAGGACAGTTCTGAGCCCCGAGACTAGTTTCAAGGTAAAAAGATATGCAGACCTGCCATATCTGTTCTCCCTCCAGGAACAAAAATGTTATACATAAAAAGAGATGATATGGACAGGCAAAGCAAAACGGATAAGGGTTTTTTCTGTTGCTATCTGTTTATCTTTCCCCCCCTTTTTTGAAATTCAAATCAAATACACACACAAAACAAACTACAATCTGTTTATCAACATAGCTTCGCTATGGTTTCAATGGGTTGAGGAAGATATGATGGGAGATGGAGAGAGCAGGCCACGATAGGAAGCAGGAGAGGACAGTTGGCTCCTATGACGCCTTCTGGCTCCCCAGCCTGATCCAAGGACTTATTAAGGCCCCCTTGGCTTTAGTTTTGCTAATATTTTATAATTGGGGCAGTAGATTAGGTATGCTGCTCCTTTTACTTTTACTTCCCTTCAACAACATTTATTTATTTGTAAAATCTATTGGCTGCCCATCTTACCTCAGGGTAACAACGTGATTACTCTTAGGTAAGAAATATTCATTATATTCAGATGTAAATTACCTAGCTACAGCTCTGGCAGAAATGAGGCAGAATCTAACTCTCAAAGTAGAATGAATAGAGAATGACCTTGAAGGAGAGAGGAAGAATCACTACCCAAGCAACAATTGGCTACAGGGAGGGCTGAATCTATTCCGAGAAACTAATTTGAGGAAGCATCTCAACCCCCTCCCTGATTCACATGAAAATAAAAAGAGAAGGTGGGAGAATGTATTCAGTCTTGCAAAATGATTTCTACAGTCTCTGCAGACTATACAACTGCAGTGATTCATTTAACAACTACGGCAAGAAAGGTCGTAAAATGGGGCAAAAGTCACTTCACAACTGCCTCACTTAGCAACAGAAATGGCGGGCTCAATTGTGGTCGTAAGTCGAGGACTACCTGCATATTACTATAGCTGTTCTAAAAGAAAAATAGTTTGGCACTGATTTCTTAGCTTTACAATTCTGGTATAGCAGAAATCCTTCTAGGCATGCAGATCTTGCCCGAGAGGGCAGCTGGTTATTAATCAGAGAACCCACGCTTGCATGCATAAAAGTTATGGTCAGCAGGAAAAAAAAGAAGCAAGAAATATTAGAAGATTTGGCTGGGGGAGAAATAAAGAAAACCACCACTGCTATCACAATGCCGATCTGGTGGCTGACCTGCGCAGCTTTTAGTGCGCTCTTGTGTTCTTCCAGTGTCATTACAAGCTGGTTGTGTTGGGAGATTAAATTCTTATGCTGAAACTACACAAAAGAAAATACCACATCAAATGTGAGCCCAAGTATTTCTTCAAAGCTTATAAAAATATTTCTTAAGGAAGCTGCCAAGCATTGACTTCTCACTTGCTTTTTAACCTTGCTTTTATTAAATATATAGCAAAGCCTCAGTTTAACACATAAATTAAAAGGAGTTTCTCACTATTAAATCAAACAGCATGTTATCTCCGGCACCATCGTTATGCATGACATAGATTATACCATTTGTGGCAAATGTTGTAATTATAACAGGGTTTTCATTCATGCCACTTAAGTTCATTAATATGAGGTTACACTGTATGCATTTTATCAAACTTTAATAAATGGAAGGGTGAGTTTATGCAGTCACAACTAGAAAACATAGATTGAGAACAGACATGAACCATGACTGACAAACTTTAGTGTACAAGTTTGCTGCTTGAATATAGTCGACTGTGGGCGATTTAATACACCATCATTTTGAAAAATGACTTAACAATAAAAAATGCTAAAATTGATTTTTCTGTTCTTAATTAGCCTTATACATCAGAACCCAAATAGCCTTTAAAGTTAAATAGGTTGTCTTTCCTAATTAAAATGAATCCAATGGAGGAAAGCTTAGTTTTATACTGTCCACAGATATATACACAAATTCAATCCTATCCTATCCTATATACCAGCTAGTTTGCTCTTAAGATCAGTGGTTTTGTGCATGAATTTCTACAGAAAAAGTATTATTCCTCATTTCCCATCAATAAAAAATTATTTCCTCATACATTTCAGGAGAAAAAAGGTTCTGAACAAATAAGGAAGTTTCTTCCACCATCTAATAGATTGGACATTTCTATGAACTTCATCTGCTAAAAAACCCATTAGGTGTAATTATTGTATTGATTTCAATACACCACAAGCAACATTTATATGTTTTATTTATCCATTCATTTATAAATTGAACACAGACAAGTGTTCTCTGTAGATACTGCCTTTTTACTCTAGCCTTAAACTGATTCTGCAGCTCATAATTCTTAGAGACTGGATGGGAATAAAGCAAATCTGGAATTACCAGCTAAAATAATTAATCTGTGAACTATCTATGATCCATTTGGCAACAAGTATGGCTTATGGAAGATTGGGAGCTGCAGTGGCTCAAGTGGTAAGAACACAGTACTGCAGTACTGCAGATCAGCAGTTCGGCTGATCGAATCCCACCAGCTCCAAGGTTGACTCAGCCTTCCATCCTTCCGAGGTCGGTAAAATGAGAACC
>JANHJO010009231.1:210262-226874 GCA_032468235.1 Pseudoxyrhopus heterurus
CCAGCCGGCACTTGAGAGGGCAAGTCAATACACTTTAATGCATATTCACAGGAAGGGAGGCTGCTGACCCCCCCAGAGAGCAGTCTGGAGGAAAGGGCTGCCCACCCCACTTCTCCCTCCATGCAAATCCCTGCAGCTTGGGGGGGGGGGGTGTCAGGAAGGGGCCAGGCTGAAGGCCAATGGGGACCCTCGGCCCCTGGCCTCTCTTCTGTTTCCACAGCCAATATTCCAGTTTCTTGCAAGGGAAAGCAAGGTGCGTTTCTCCTGAAAATGGAGGGGGCCCTAACTCCGTGGCCAGCTGCTTCTCTAGCCAGGTCGGCCCCTCACGGGCAGGAATGGGGAGCGTGGCCTAGGCCAGTTCGTTCCTGCAAGGCGAAGCCCCTGAACGGTGCAGACCCTCCGCTCGCGGCAACCTCAGACCTGGGACTGCAGCCACAAGCGAGGGTCGAACCAGGGCCGGGCAGGGGCCTGCGGGGTCCGCTCCGAGTCCGGAGTCGAGCTGCAGCTGCTGGAGGACCCCGAGCTGGAACAGGAAGGGCCGCGGGCCTTGGGCAAAGGGGAAGGCGGCGGGCGGCCCGCACGCCCCTTCAGCCTGCTGAGCTTGGCGTCCAGCGAGAAGGTGCGAGGCCGGCCCCAGGGGGGCTGTGGGGGGCAGGGGCCTGAGTTGCAGTTGGGAGCGATGCCGGGGGCGGAGCCCTCGAAGAGAGAGAGCCAGACGGGCTCGCCCAGGTCGGAGACCCGCCGGGCCAGGATCTCGGTCACTGCCTCGATGTCGTCGGCCGGCTCAATAGCTGCAGGAAAGGGGAGGGGCTCCTTAGAGGCGACCTGGACTCTCCCAGTTCATACAGCGACACCCCTCCCCCCAGGAGAGTGGCGTCCAGCACAAAAGCACTTGGAAAACCGCCCGCTGGTCAGCTGGAGGGGTCCGGAAGGCATTCAGCCACACGTCCACTCCTTCTGTCTCGACCTCCCGCCCCCCCCCCCGAGGTGTCCATGGCATGGCAGCCCTCCTCCCTGCGGCTGGGGGCTGCTCAGCCCGGCCCTGCCGGACCCTCCACCGGGTGCAGTTACTTCACCTGTCACTGTAATAGTTGGACAGAAGGGCCCGAATCTCTGCAGAGACAGCGTTGTCCTGCAACAGAAGCCCCTCGCAGTTGGAGGGCGGCCCCCCAGCGCCAGGGAGAGCTGGGGCAGGACAGACAGACAGGAGGAGGCCAGAGAGGGACATGCAGAGAGAGGAGAGCAGCAGGAGAGCAGAGAGTTACAGACACAGACACTGGATCGGGGCAAGAGAGACCCGAGAGGCGTGGAGCTGGAAAGGGGGGAGGGGGCAGAAAGGACAGAGACCCTCCCCTCCGGACTCGGGAGGCACGTGTGGCCCTCACAGCCCGCACTTCTGCCCCAGGGACGCCGGCCCCGTCAGCCTCACCCATCTCGTGGTACAGGGACCCCTGCTTGGGCAGCAGCATCGCAGGGCGGCGCGGAGACGGCACCTCCACCGGCATCACTTCATCGCAGCAGTGCTTCCACTGGCCTGGGGGACACAGAGGCGCAAAGAGGGGGTCACCTGGCTGGGGGGCGTCCCGTGGCATCGAAGGAAGGCCGGCCTTGGAGGCCCCCCAGTGTCCTTGGCTGCAGTGGGGAGTGCCTCGCATCCGGCTCGGAGGTGAAGGTTGTGCCCCAGAGGCCCCCAGACCCCCGGCCTCCTTTTGTCTTCAGGCGGCTGCCCCCAACAAATGCCCAGGGGGGCTTGTTCTCCTTACTCCCCCCCCCAGGCCCCAAGGGCCCCCCCCACACCACTGCCTCTCCTCCACTCACTCATGTCGTAGAAATGCTGCCAGAAGACCTCCATCCAGCGCTGGGCCTCGGTGGGAGACTCGGCCTGCAGCGTGTGGGTCACTTCCTCGCCCCCATAGTGGTTGGTGACCGACATGCAGCGGACGGGGCCCCCGGGGCTCTTCTCGCTGGACCGGATGCGCGTCTCCTGCCCAGGGAAAGAGGCCCGGGGCTCACCGTGGCTGCGGGGCCACGTGCCGCGTGCACCAGGTGCCGTGGGCCTTGGGCTGGGACGGAGGCAGGAAGGGGCCCGAAGGGACTCCCCCCAACTTCCCCAAGCGATGGGAAACGGAGCCCTCCCTTCTACCAGGGAAGCCCAGAAATGTGGAAGGCTTTGGAAGGGATTTCTGAAAGGGCGAGTTTAACAGCCAGGAGATTTTCTGTGATCTGAAAGCAGGCGAGGGAGGGCCCCCCCCGCCCCGCCAAAGAAGAGGTATGATGGGAGGGAGGGAGGGGAAGTCTGGGAAGGTTTGCTCAGCTGACCCCCATGGACAGTGGACAGCAAAGTGCCAGAGACGCCTCTTGGCCTGGGTGTGTCTTTGCGTGCGTGCCCATGGGGGGCAGAGGAGCGGTGCCCGCGAGCCATGGCGTCCCAGCGCCCAGCCGTACCTTGTTGATGGCAATGGTGAAGGCAGCCTCTTCCTGGCCCTCCGCATCCTGGGGGCGCCGGTAGCAGAGGAGGTTGGTGCCACGCAGGACACAGAAGAGCCTCGGCCAGTCCAGCTGCTCCCCCTGCTGCACAGACAGGCGGCAAAGGCCTTGGCAGCTTTTCTCCTTGCCCCGAGGCGAAAGCCCCCCGCCCAGCTGCAGAAGGGGCCCGTCGGCTCAGGTGCAGGGGGCGGCCCTGCATGTCCCTGGCCCCCGGGAGTGGGGGGGGGGGCTGCCTCCCTCCCCCCTTCTACAGGGGAAGCCCTTACCTGCACTTTCAGAAAGCCGGCCATCACCTGCTCCACCATGCAGCTGGGCTGGGCCACCAGGCGGCAGCAGAGGCTGCCATACAGGGGCAGCCAGAAGCAGCTCTCCTCTGGGGGGACAAGGGGGCGTCAGGCGGGGGGCCCAGTGGGGGTCCAGCCGCTGGCTCAAGCATGCGAGCTCGTCCCCTGGCGGCTCCGGGAGGGCCCCGACCCCAGGGGTGAGGGACGCCCACTGCCATCTGTGCCTACCGTTGCCAGTGACGAGGAGGTCATGGGTGCGAAAGGCGTCCTGGACGTGCGCCAGGCCAAGGTGGGCACAGGCCAGCAGCTGATATTTGGGCCCTCTGGAAAAGAAGGGGCAGCCCAATGGTGAGGCAGCTGGGGGGGGGGGTTGCAGACTCCCCCAGGGAGGTGGGACGGGTACTCACGCAGTGCTGGGGGCTGGGGGTAGCAGCAGCGGACTGCACCCGCCGTTGCTGCCCGAGCTGCTCCCGTCCAGGGCAGCCCGCACCTGCTTCCCCGAGGAGCGGCCCAGGGAGCTGCTCAGGCGGCTGGCCAGCTTCTTGGGGGTGGTGCCCAGGGCCGAGTCCTCCTCCAGGGCAGCGCTGTACAGCTCAATTTTCAGCTCAAAGCCCGGACCGGCCTCGGTGCTGGGGAGAGAGGAGGAGGAGGAGGCAGCGCCCCACGCAGGCTCTGAGCACAGGCAGGATCCTGGCCGGCCGGCCAGAAGCGCCAAGGCAGGGTCCCAGGGGCAGCCTCTGGGCTCAGGCCCGGCCTGCGGGCACCCTTGAGGTTTCCTCCTGACCCCTCCCTGGGGCACCAACTTCGCCATCCCCAGCAGGCCCCGAAGTGCCCAGTTCCACCCAAAACGCGAAGTGCCGGGGGCCCCATCCGATCTGGAGTCAGGTCGGTCCCCCTCCTCCCCTTCCCTCCCTGCCTGGGCTGAGGTGGGACTGCCGAGTGGCCGGAGCGGGAGGCGACCCTCACAAGAGCACGGAGGTCTCAAAGCAGATGTCGGTCAGCGTCCGGTCCACCAGCACCATCTCCGTGTCGTAGATTTCCGTGCCGATCTGCAGCAGGCAGAACACCGCACAGCGATGCAAGTCTGGGAAAAGGGGGGAAACGGGGCATTCAGTGCCCCAGCTGCACCCCCACAGCCCTGAGGCCACTGTGGCGGGGGTGTCGTGTGCGCGCGCGCACACACACACACACGCTTGACTGGCTTCTTTCACGGTGGCTCCACAGGCGCTGGCAGTGGCAGAGAAGCCTCTTGCAAAGCATGGAGGGGCGTGGGGGGGGGCTGGCCAGGAGCTGCTGACCCCTGGGCTCCACCATCCAGCTGCCAAAGGAGCAGAGGCTCTTTCAACCCCGAGTCCCGGGACCGAGCTTGGAATCGCTCTTGGCCTCCAGCTGGCCTGTCTTCGTTGGCAGGCGTCCTTCCTTTCCCCCGTGCTGCCCCCGCCCCGTCCCGTCCGTCCCACTCTGCTCCTATTCAGCTCCGTTCCAAACTGTCATACGACGACAACAAAACGCATGAAAAGCAAAAGCAGCGTTAACGGTTCCATCCACCAGGGGGCCCAAATCACACTCTAACCCTGCGCAAGACTATCAAGCAGCCACGTTTTCTGGGCCCTGCAAAAATCCAGCCCGGAAGAAGCTGTCCCAGCCACCATCGAGGAAACGGCCCCATTCCTGGGCCCCTGCAGGTAAATCTCCCTCAGCAACGGGGCCCACAATGGCCCTGAGCTCTTCAGGAGGATCAGCAGGATTCCCCGAGATCAGGCCTCCGTCGCCTAAAGCTCATCAGCAATAGTTCAGATCATCCCATCGTCTTGAAATGATGGGAATTGAGAACATCTCAAGGGACCTTCGCTGGGAAGGGCCAGCATCATTTCTACACACCATCTTTTATTTAAAATGCACAGAAGGCTAAAGCCGGACAGACGAGGTCAATCGTGCGTCTGTGGCATCACAGACATTGGTCAAACACGGCCACCCATCCTCAGCCTTGTGGCAGCTTTGAATTGAATTGAATAGAGGGGAACCTCGGCTCACAACCACTTCAGTTCGCAACCAAAAAACCAGCTAAATGTTCGACTTGGTTCGTGAACAAATCCTCGGTTCGCAACTAAACTTCCTGAGGATGAAGAAATCTCAGGAGAGAAAACCCCGGAAGGAGGAGAGCGTCCTTCCATCGCGGAGGCGGACTCTGCCGCAAAACAGCTGCCTCTCTCTCGCTCAGAATCGACCGACTGAACCGTTTTCTCTGTAGTTCCTGGTTTTCTCAAGGTTTGTATTGAAGGGTTTTACGGTTACCCTGTGATTTCTATGGCATATTTAACTCCAGTGCTGTATTTGTGCGCTTCAAAATCTTAAAAAAAAACAATAGAGTTCCTAGGGGTCTGGAACGGATCGATCATATTTCCATATAACCCGATGGGAAAATTTGTTTCGGTTCACAACCAACTCGGTTCACAACCAAAGTTACGGAACGAATTGTGGTCGTGAATCGAGGTTCCACTGTACTTTATTTGGCCAAGTTTGATTAGACACACAAGGAATTTGTCTCCGGTACACAAGCTTGTTCCACATTTGCAGATCCCCAATGCCCTGGGGGAAGTCTGTACGTCGCTGCTGGGTTCATGTGAGAAACAAACGGGAGGGAGGAGGAGACAGACAATGTGGGGAGCACCAGTGGGGGAACCTACCCCCCTTGTTCTTGAAATATTCGGTGTCCTTCCACATCAGGGGGATCCGTAGATCTGGAAAAAAGGAAAGAGGATTACGGACCACGATCTCTATAATCCCACACGGCCTTAAGGCCACCGGTGCACGGCTTGCTTGCGGTCACAAATCTTCGCCCCCCGCCCTTTAGACAAGCGTAAAGGGAACCGAATGGAGTGCAGTGGCCACTCAGGCAGTGACCAGCCCGCTCGGCTTCTGCTCCACCTGCCCGATTTGGGGGAAAGGCTCCTGTCCACACTTCCCTGGGAGCAAGTCGGGATGTGGACCCCTCCTGAGCAGAAGCCGGGCTCCAGGGCTGCCCGCTGCAGATTGGAGAGCTCTTCAACGGGGCCTGCGGGGCTGCTGCCCCCCGCCAGTCCCGGCTGTGCACAGGCTGCGCTTGGGGAAGCCTCATCTGCCCGGCTACCCTGACCCCAAAGGTCGAAGGGACCGGAAGCCGAGCCAGGCTGGGCGAGACGGAGCCGGGATGGAAGGGCCAAACCCAGCATCTCTGCTGGAGGAAACTCCCGGGCTGTCTCTCGCCCGGAAGACAGTTACGAAAGCGCCAGGGGAGCCGTGCCGGCTTCATAGGGCGTCTGAATGGCCGGCTTCCCCTGCAGGGGAAGGGGAGGCAGCCAGGAACTGTGGCAGGAGGTGAAACTTCTTTAGCCCAGGCCAGGTGGGGGGACGTTGGGATCGCTGGCCTTGGGGGCAAAAGTAGCGGAGCTCTTTCTCCCTTCAGTGCGATTCTTCCATTATTTCTAGCAAAACTTTCCTGATTGGGAGCTGCAGTGGCTCAAGTGGTTAAGAACACAGAACTGCAGATCAGCAGTCTGGCTGTTCGAATCCCACCAGGCTCAAGGTCGACTCAGCCTTCCATCCTTCTGAGGTCGGTAAAATGAGAACCCAGATTGCTGGGGACAATATGCTGACATTGTAAACCGCTTAGAGAGGGTTGCAAGCCCTGATAGGCGGTATATAAATACAGTGCTATTGCTATTGACAAACTTCTGTCTTAAAGCAAGATTGGAAGAAGTTGTGATGAATTCCCTTTCACCAAACATTTAGGCACTTCAGTACTTATATACTGGAGTATTTTTTGATCTTTAGGTTTTTCAAAATTGATTTTGTCTTTTGTTGCTATGTGTGTTTCTCTGTAATAATGTTATGGAATTTTAACTTGCTCATAAATGATTACTTATATCTTCATTAAATGTATTTCACACTTGTTTGTTAGGACTTGCATATTTTAAGAACGATTTTGAAGAAATGTTTCAGATATTATCAGGGTAGCATCTCTCCTATTCAATAAAACATTCTATTTTTTTTGTTTCCATATGAACTTGAAAGAGATGTAGCTGTTTTAGAGCTACCTTAACTTCGGAAACTCAGCTTCTTAGGATAGTGTGAAAGACAGTAATTACCCATAGAAAGAAGTTCAAAAGTGGCAAGTTTTATGGTATGTTCAGTAAGGTTTATAACTCTGAACGCAGATGTGACTGTCTTAATTATTATAGACAGCTGATGCATTCATATTCCCATGTGTTCTGAAGTGTTGCGCAATCATAATGCTCAGTGATGTTATGCTTTTTAGAGAAGAAAATAAAATCCCATTGGCCACGCTTGCTTATATTAAGCTTTTTGGATCTTAGCCTTTATTTAGAGTTTCAAAGTCAATGCCTAAAGAACGTTTCTACGTAAGAAAGTGAAAAGTATCATTTAGTAATATCAAGATAATCCTTGAATATATGAAAGCTGAATTGCGCATGTTCAGTATATATTGTAATCATCTTCATTGACTGTTGTGTTATGAATATTGTTCTTTTTTGGTATTGTGGATCAATTAAAATAATTTGTTGTTTTATGCTACCCAATTTACAGTAATGAAACAAAAGTAAAAAGAAATAAATTTTGTCTTTCAACAGAAATTTCAGAATCTGAAAAAGAAAAATCTTGACATGAAAAATCAAGAACAATGTCAAAGAGATAAGCGACAAAAAAGAAAACGTTCCCAAAAAGGTGGTTTGTTTCCAGTTGTTAATATGTAGGGAACTCTACAATAAAGTTCCCAAATAATTCAGTGTTAGTATTAGGTAATTTTATAATCACATTATTGATTTTATGTTATTTCGTTGTTATCTAGTAGAAAAAAATATCTACTGTAGTCTAGTCCATATAAATGTTTACCTAAATTCCAGGTACTCATAGAAGCTTTGGCATTTTTTCTAAACCACAGCCTACTTGCAGTAGAACAAATCATGATGGAATTTATGAGAACTCTTCTTGATAAGGCTAGAGAAGTCATTCATCACAAAATATTCACATGCATGAAATAGGTTTATGCATTTTTGTTCATTTATTGTAATAATTTTTGCATGTGGTATTACAGGTGGATATCTTATGTTCTACTGTGGAAGTATGCTGAAAGAGAACAAATGTCAATGTCTACACTGCGATTTTCTAAATTTTGATCTTTTTCACTGTTAATTATATCTCAGACATTCTTTTCTGTGTTTTAATGGTTAGACCAAAGGACTCTTCAGTTGTGGCTTTTGAGTTAACATTTGATTTATTTATATGCAGTGCTATGAATCTAGTAATCTAGTTATTCTAGAGGCTGAGACTGGCAGATCACTTGAGCTCAGGAGTTACCCGTTACAATGGACTATGCAGTTTGGGTATTCACCTATTTATATTGTATGCAAATTAGTCTGAACCTTTGTACTAGAAACTTATTAAGCTGATTTGATTCTGTAATTATTATTCTGTTTTGGAATAATGTTACCTTTGGTAATATTCACACAATGCTTACACAGGAAAGTTGTAGTAAGTGATTATGACTGAAAATATGTATCTTCAGCGGATAATGACTTATTCCCTGATAGTGCTCTTACTTTTAAAGGGTTTACCTCATTTGCACACACCTTTCCCCAGTTATGAAGTATTCTTTTGACTGTCTTTTATTTATTTAATATTTTTTGCAAATGTGTATGGCCAAGTAAATCTTACAAGGAGGCTTCATTAACTAAAGCACCAAAAATAACTTTTCTACAAATTATTTGGTTGTAGGTGCAAAGGCAATGAATAATGAAACTGATTCTGCCATTCAGTCCAAACCTTCAAAATGAAACAACATCTACCTCTGGTTGTATCACTCCATCACTGTCTTAAAATCTTCAGCCATGTGAGAAATACTATAAAGTGTATTTCTCAGATTTCTATTATAGCTAAAGGTGGTCCCTCCACCACTAGCTTAATATCCACATACAGCTTAACATATTCTCCAGAGCATATAAGCTTTAATTCCCTCTAAACTTAGGTGTCAGTACACATTTGTGTTTAGTACTTTGGAAGTAGACTGTGTCTAAGCTGGGATTTAATTTTAAATTTTGGTTTTTCACTGTTAATTATATCTCAAACATCACTGATTTTATCATGTCTATTACTGCATCAGAATTAAGTCCTACAACATTTGTATTAGTTTGTGAGAAATTTTTCATACTAAATTTTAGAGTTTGATTTTTTTTTTTAGGTAAAATGAAAAGCAGTGAAGAAATAACTGAAAGGTATTTGAAACTATGACATGATTATTTAAAATTTATTTTTACATAGTTCAAAATGTTCATCTCCTCTTCACTCTATTTGAGTGATTCAGCAATCACTGGATTTTTGTATAGAAGTGATCCTTTCAAGTAATATTACTTGAAGAAATATTACTTATGCCCATTTGCTAAAGAATAGATATGGAGGATTTTGTTTTCATAAAATTAGGTATATCTTTTATATCATAAAAACAAATGCAAATAAAATTAAATTGTATTACAGTCACAAAATAGAAGAAAATACAGTTTCTGTAAAATACATATTCTTTACATAAGCCAATACTAAAATTATTAATTTTAATGTTTAATATTATAAATATGCTACATATTTATATATGTGACTTTTCTTGTGATAGGATCTTGCTCAACTTTTTTTTCTTTTTTCCTTTCTTTGTAGCCAAGAGTCTGTAAAAGAAAGACACTTCAAAGAGCTCACTCAATATTTTGGAATCAATGATAGGTTTAAACCACTGGAAAGCAAGGAAACCACTCAAAAGGTGATTGCTAGATTTTTTTAAAAATTGATTTTACATTTGCAATTCATTTCACTGCAATTACATATGAGTACAGTGAATATATATTTATTATTTATTAAATGTATATGTTGCCCATTAGGCATTAAGAATTAAAACATTAAAATTAATAGCAAACTATATAAAACGGACCAATGTGTAAACGAGGTAAGGTTGAATGTTATACATATGCATGCCTACACAAAGACATGCAGAACTCATGTAACCCATCAGCCATAAATTACTTATGCTGATTGGTATGGGCAAAGTAAAGCAAGAATGGGGGAAATAAGGTCCTTATCTTGACCAGGTTGTTTTGGACTAAGAATGGGAGTACAATCTTTTGGTGTTCCATGGTCAGTGATAGATGTCGGTATAAAATGTATATATTCATTTAAAGCTTTCATTTTCACACATCAATTGGAAAAAACTCATTTTATGGATCAGTAAGAAAAAAGAAAAATCCCCACTTTCAGGCTCATGGTTTAAGAAAGACACAAGTAAAAGAAAAGAATGGTTAAGGAAAAAGAAAGACAAGATTACTCAGGTACCACTTCTTATTATGGTAAGGGTCATATTGGTTACTTAAATTTAATTGGAAGACATAATTATTCTTCTAATAAACTTATATTCAGTGATCTGTTTCTTTTTTTGCCTATTCATCTATACTACAAATTCAGTAAAGATAAACTAGAGTTTTAGAGATAAAAATCTGACATTCTGTTAAGGTAGTTCTTGATTTGCATTTATGTTTGTTTAGCGATAGTTCAGATTTACAACTGCACTGAAAAAATGTGGTTTACAAGTATTAGTCGCACTTATGACTATTGGAAACTGGCATGTCTTTACGACAGTTGCAGTATTCCTGGGTCATGTGATCATCATTTGCAACCTTCCCAGCTGGCTTCCGACAAGCAAAGTCAATGGAGGAAACCAGATTCAATTGACAACCATGTGTTTCATTTAACAACTACAGTGATTTGCTTAACATCCATGGCAAAAAAGGTCATAAAATTTAGTACAACTCACTTCTTCGCTTAGGAATGGAAATTCTGGTCCCACTTGCAGTTATTAGTCAAGGACCACCTGTTGATTTGTAAAAACTAAGATAATTTAGGATTTGCTGCTATATTTTTTAAGCTTATTCTTAATGTTTGATTTTAGAAATTAAAAATATATCCTTTTCCTACATCTGACAATTTATGGGTTTGAGTTCAATAATATAGTGAAATAAACGAGAGGTGACATTTTGGAAATCATTTTCTTGATTAATGTAAAAACTAAGAATTGCAAAGATCCAGTAGTAATTTGGATTTTCCATGCAGTTGATACAGATATATCATATTTTGTTCAGGGAAAAAAATGGATTAATCAGATATTGAAATGAAATATTATTATGATACGCCTAAGCTAGTTAACATTTTTAAATGCTGAATTTATTGAAAAAGTAAAGTGAAAATAATACAAAAGTTTGTTCTTATATAACAGTTCTGTAACTATCAATAGGGCAGGCTATTCAAATTAGAAATCAAAACCCACTTATTGTCAGACCTGCTTCCAACCTGGATGGAAGACATTCCAGGACTACTCAGTAAGCTGTAAAGTTAGCAAGAACATCCCAAAAAGAATATCCCAATTGCAAGCTACTTCAGGTTTTTTTGACAAGAAAACTACTGTATATGGATTTGTCTTGGTAGTTAGCAGATTTTGAGCTCTACTCAAGTCATTGCTTCCTAATCTACTTCCTTTCTTTCTTAATATTTTGCATGTCATTTACTATATATGAAAGTTACAAATGTGAAGTTCATATTATTTTGGAATTGATAGATTTTTAGTACATTTTTGTAATGTTCAGTTAATATTCTAGGAAGACCATTAATTTTTTTCTCTCCTTTTGGTATGTTTTCTAGTCTGGCCTTGAAATCAGTATAGACAAATGTGTAACTGAAGGCAATATTGTCCAAGCTGAGGAATTAAGTGATAGATTAGCTACTCGAGAGGTAAGTTGGATATTGTTTATTTCCAGCCCTTTTTCTAATTAATTATCAACTTTCATATAAAGTACAATGCAGGTAGTTCTCTGTTAATGACTATTCATTCAGTAGTTAACTATTGAAACTTATGACAGTAATAGGTGAATGAATGGTAGTTATGACTGGTCCTTAGCATTCGGGCCATTGCAGCATCCCTGTAGTCACATGATCGCATTTTGCAACTTTCCTGTCAGCATTCCACAAGTAAAGTCAATGGGGAAGCTGAGAGGTTTGAGTTGTGTGGGGTAATCGCATAATAATGACTTCCAGGACTACTAGCATTGCCATCACTAAATGAAAGGGTAACATGATATCATGCTTTATGATTGTTTCACTTAGTGAAGGCAGTTCTAGCCCTAATTGCTTTTGTTAACTGAGGAATAACAGCCCTTATTTTGTGTGACTTTTTGTATAATTAACATTTGAGACACATTTATTATTTTCTTTTATGGATGGGATGAATAAACAGCAAGTACAGTTACTAATCGTTCTCTACTGAGAACTCTAAACAAGGTTGTCAATCCCCTATTTGAGATGCAGTCATTTAACAAAAATGTTTCCTTACTATCTTTGAAATTCCGAATTCTCAGAAATGTAATCAGTGGCCTGAATATTAGGTAAGATTGTTTGCAGGTTTCTATTCTTTTTTTATTTCATATTCTTTAGGTGACCAAATTCCAACCTAAAAAAAAAGTTGACTACAAGTTACTAAGTATCACTATTGCTTTTATGTATTTTCAACTAAAATAAATAAATTTCTTGATATAGTTGTTTTCTTTTGAATTTGATGAATGAATGTTTAGAGGGTAAGTATTCTGTAGAGATCAGGTACAGTTTTGATCACTGATATTTTCCTTTCTCAAAAACCAGTAACAGGAACCTGCTGATGAAGCCTTTGCTTTGAGGCATAGATTCCAGAATGCTTTAAAATGTTTTCTTCTGTAATAAGTGAAACTAATTTTGATGTATAACATTTATAAGCCTGTGAAACAGATAGAGCAGCATGAGTATTTAAAGGGGAAATGAGGCCAAAAATAAAGAGATGGCTAAGAGAAGCTATGAAACATGCCCTGAAGAGCTAAGCAATGCCAAAATACAGCTGTCCATGTACTATCATTATGTCACAATGATAACCAATTTTTATGGGATCAGATTGCCTGGGAATTGAAGAAATTATAAATAATATAATTTATAAATCTATTTGGATTTCTATAATCCAAATAGAAACAGCAGATTGAAACATGAGTAACTTTATTTTACTATGCTACACTTGATTCAGTTACATTTTAATATACCTGACAATTCTCTTTGGACTGTTATTTTAATTTGATATAATAGTGCTAAGAAATGGATATTCAGAAGAGTTTGGGTGCTTTTTTTTTTTAGCAAGTGTGAACTTTTCTCTGAGGCGTCAGGAATTATGAGAAATATTTTATTTTAATTTCTTCCTAAGGTGAATATTGATAGACTAGTTTAGGATATTCTGTGTAAAAACAATTTTTCACTAAATTATTGTATGAGTGGTACATTTTGTTATATTTCTGTGAATTGTCAACAAATAATGCTTACAAAATAGATAAATATCAGATTTATTGATATTTTCATTATTTGGGTATCTTTGTAAGAATTTGCGATACTGTAACAGTCAATTGTTTGATGAATATCTTCTTCAAAAGCTTTTGGGGAATCTACATCATAACAGTGTTTGCCGGTTTACTTGTCTTCATGATTAGTAGTGCTCTCAACATATTTTTTCAAATAATTTTATTAGGTACTACATTGTACAGAAGAAAGGTAATAAAAAATACAAAAAATAAAGTAGAAAGAAAAAGTACAAAGTACAAAAAAGAAAATGAAAGAGTAAATAAAAAGAAAAAAGACTATAACAAAAAAGAAATAAACACATTGCTTGGATCGGCTCATATACTGCACCAATACATTATGGCATCCTAGGTTCTTGGAAATAACTTGAAACATCTGAAAGATGTTAAAGAACTAGCAGCTGTGACTTCACATTATTGTGAGTGTTAACCCTCAGTTGTGGGGCATTTGTCTTCTGAGGAAGATGAGAGCTAGAGATTCAACTATATTGAACAGGTTTCATTAGGGGAGCCAAACAAAGAATGTCTCTCCCATAAGCAATATGGTAAGAAGTAATTTATACCAGATTAGTTGTCAATTGGGTCAATAAGGACTCTGCTGGGTGTTCCTGGATATCTGGAGACAAATGAACTACAGGATTCAGGACTGTTGGTTGTAGAACAAGGGCCAGCAGCTGTGGACTACTGGAAGAAAAGTTGTATACTTGTCACAACTATACAAAGAAAGAACACAAAGAAATAGTGATCTGTTATTAATATTTTCAAGAAGTACCATCTGCCCACAA
Source organism: Pseudoxyrhopus heterurus (assembly GCA_032468235.1). Classification (NCBI taxonomy): domain Eukaryota; kingdom Metazoa; phylum Chordata; class Lepidosauria; order Squamata; genus Pseudoxyrhopus; species Pseudoxyrhopus heterurus. The sequence goes on from JANHJO010009231.1 coordinate 224,270, forward strand.
GCCAGAACCAGTGGGAGCAATAGAAGTAATAGAAAATGAAGACGCTCAAGTATTTTGGGACTTTAGAATTCAAACAGACTTGCCACATAACACCCCAAACTCAATTGTCATTAAGAAAAATTAAAAGTCCATAAAGTGGACATTGCAGTACCAAGTTATAGCAGAATAGAAGACAAAAATTAAAATTATGCCAAAAGAAAACAAAGATAATAGTAATAGGCGCCTTGGGTACAATCTCAAAACCTCTGGAGCACCACTTGAATATCATTGGTATTGACAAAATCACCATCAGCCTGTTGCCCGTTGCAAAAGGCAGCTTTATATGGAACAGCTTAGATCTTGTGACAGTATTTTTAACATCCATCAAACAACATCTGCTTGTCACAGGTGCTTGGGAAGGACTCACTGGGTAGATAAAATGCCATTTTCAGTCTAAATACCTGGTTGATTGTGCAGCTAACCATAATAAGATTATGGCCTTTGGTGTGTTGTTAAAGTGGTGTCCTAGAAAGCTAGTCCTACATTAACTATGAAAGCTACCTGGATGACCTTGGGCAGGTCACCCTTCTATAGCCCAATCCTTTGGGCAGGTCACCCTTCTATAGCCCAATCCTACCTTAAGGGTTGTAGTTAAAATAGGAGCAGGAAGGAGTATTACGTATATTTGCTACCTTGAGTTCCTTATAAAGTAATAAAGGCAGGATAAAATCCAGTAAACCTGTGGTAATCCCAGTGGTTATCAGCGCACTGGGTACCATACTAAAAGATCTTTGACAGCACTCAATAAATCAACACATTGACAAAATATCCATCTGTCAATTACAAAATACCACATTGCCGAGATCTGCACATATGTCCACTACTACATTACACATCTTAGGTTGTTGGGAAGAACTTGATGTATCTGAAAATCAACACCGGTTAAAGTACTGGCAGCTGTAATGTCACATTATTATAAACAACAATACCAACAACTTCATTTTTATAAAGTTATTTCTTGCTTGGAGGCAAGTAGTATTTCTTGGTGATATTCCAATGCACCACTGTTATTACTTTGTTATGCTGCTGCTTGTAATCAGTCTGTGCAATTGTCTTGCAGCAACTAATCAGGTGGTCCACTGTTTCTTCAGCTTCTTTGCAAAGATGGTATTTCCTGACTGTTGATGTCTTCTCCATTCTGGCTTTGTATACACTTGATCTTAATGTGCAGCCAAATGTGCAGCCAAAACTAGCCTCATTGTTGTTTGCTTCAACTTTCCTGCGCTTAGCCATTGCCAGATCTTGTTATCTAATTTGCTTGCAGGTTCTTTTTTTTTTAAATTCAATGGCCATGTAATATTTTGCTTTGACATTTCTCTTCTCTATTCTTTATCTGGTCTTTCTTTTAGGCCATTTTCATGTCTTTGGTGTGTAGTAGCTTCTGTGCATCTTCTTCAAATATTCTTCCAATGTCCTTTTCCCCCCTCTTCAGCTATCTGGTGTATTTGCTACATTCCACACCCATTTTCATTACTAACCTTCTTAACTTCAGTGTGCTTGATGTTCTCAACCTGAAGATATTTATAGTGATCTTCATCCAAACTCTTGATATTATTTCCATAGGGCATCTTGAGTCCTTCAGTGTTCACTATTTTCCCACCTGTTGTTGGTAAGGGTGGCACATTTGCCCAATTGAACAATTTGATCTTAAATCAGTGGGCATTTTGTTTTATAAGAACCTTTTTGTCAATAGGTTTTTTTTTTTACCATTTCTATAGATAGCCATTACTTGCTCTTATGCATCTCAGTTCAGTCATGACATATTTTATTTGCTTTTTTGCATGTCATAGAATTTATCTGATTACAGGATTTTCTGAAGTAGTGGGAAATGTGGCATAGGTCGGGGTCTGCAACCTTAAACACTCAAAGGGCCATTTGGACCCGTTTCCCACAGAAAAGAAAACACTGGGAGCCACAAAACCTGGGCGGGCATGGCCAACTCGACGTCACTCACTCCCACTCACCCACATGACCCCCCCAGCCACGCCTACCCAGGTTTTGTGGCTCCCGGTATTTTCTCTGGGAAACTGGTATCTCTGTCTATGTCTCTATCTCTCTCTTTCTCTCTCTCATCTCTCTCTCTTTCTCCCTCTCATCTCTTTCTCCCTCTTTCTCCCTCCCTCTCTCTCTCTCTCTTATCTCTTTCCCCTTCTCTCTCTCATCTCTCATCTCTGTTTCTCTTAAAAATTAAAGAGTGCTGAAAGGATCCTGCTGTTAACAACACATCGAGTGACAGAAGGTGGGCATGCATGCAGCACTGAGCAAAAAGATGCCACATCTCCATCACGGAGTGAGACTCCAGATGTCAGGTGTAAAGTGAGTGGATTGGGAAAGAAAGTTTGGGAGGTTTCTTCAGACTTTTCATTCTCAAAGAGAAATATAGGTGGGTCAAGCTTCAAGAAGATAACCGCTCACTTTTCAGCTGACACTTTGGTATATGCTTCCACCCAATATGCTTATTGTTATGTTTCGGGGTGGGGGAGGAGAGGGAGAGTGAAAGAGAGAACGTTATAACTGTGCTGGGTTTCAACCTGCAAGATTGAAACCTGCACCCTTCCTGCCTGCC
>JANHJO010009239.1:5341-20838 GCA_032468235.1 Pseudoxyrhopus heterurus
AACTTGCACTGAATACCATATATATCCGGGGGGGGGGGGTTGTGACATAATCTAGTTTTTATTCTGTGCCATGGTCAGATCACTCTCACATTATTATGGATATGACTGGTGCTGCCAAATTTTTCAGGGTCTTGTGAAACTATTCAGTCTCCCCTCAAAAAAAAAAAAAGATTTATTTAGAAGCACTTTGCTTATAGGAAGTATATGAGGAGTTTCCTTAGGCTGTGGTGAACAGTTCTGCTAAGACTTTAATTGCCTGCTAGAAAATAGAACCAACAAGAGCCTTGGTTAAGATTGTACCCCAGTAAGTCTTTTCTGGTTTGTTGATCCAACAGTGTTCCTAGCTTTATTGAGGAGTTTTGGGTAATGAAGCGAATCAGGAGAGGCCTAAATTGCTGCCTGTAAAGAAGCAAATTGGATTGAATTTGGGTACAAACTCACGTTTGAGTTTACACTGAGACAGAGCAGAGATTTCTAGGCATTTGGAGCTAGATGCCAGCAGGGCAAGTTCTGATCAGGGGACATGATTGTGTCTTGCTAGATTATTAGGATGAGAATGAGCTTGGAATTCCTGAGGAAGTAGATGAGGTTCCGTGCAACATAGGCTGTGTTTTAATGAAAGAAAGTAATAGTGTCAACACAACTATTACAATGGATTGGGAAAATCAAGCATTTCTAAATCCAACAAAAATGTGGGAAATGCACTCTTCATTCTCCTTTCCCCTCTCTGCACAAATGAGTATCTTGCATCTCTTTCTTGGAAAGTCTACTTGGTGTTCATTTAGAATTATTTAAATGCTTCATAGATGACAACATTTTTTTTTGTTCTAGATCCAGAACATGAACAATATAATCACGTTTCCACTGGACAGTTTGCTAAAGGGGGATCTAAAAGGCGTAAAAGGGGTATGTTATGTGTTTCCATTTTTAAAAAATTATTGGCATAAGTACATGTTATAATTTGTACTGGAGAAAAAGATATTTCTCTGCTATCATACCCGGCTGCCCTATCCTTCTAGTATCTAGATAGATAATTTTTCAACTTGGATGCAGTGATTTATTTTGGACTAATGTTCAGTATTATTTAAAAGTTTATGAACCCTTTTGAATTTCTGCATAAATATGACCTAACACATCTGTTCTCCACACAAGTTTTAAAAACAAAACCCAATTAAATAAATGGGTCATAAACATTATACTTGTTCATTTATTCACTGAGGGATGGCAATAGTGTTTTGCCTTCTAGTCATAGAAATGGGAAGCTGGAGGTATTTCTTCACTTTAGTTCCGGATCCAAAAACATTGAAATAACAATGCCACAAAAGGGCAGCAGTTCAGTTTTTCTTCAACTTGTGTGCAGTGTCTTATGACTCCAATTGGATTATGCTTTAAGGAAACATTTAAAAAGGCCAAAAAAAATGACCTAAGTGTGAACTGCAGAGCTGGCTGGGATACTGTCTGATGCAGAGGTTGACTAGCAAACCATGGCTGATATATTCTAATATCCTATGGTGCCGCACCCATAAATAAATGCCATATGCCTGACTGGTGCTAAGTTAGGGTTATTGTATAATGCAATCACACTTGCTGTCAAGTCAGAGATTTGTTTAAAATTTTGCATTACACAGCAAGAGGAGTTGTGACTCAGATGCCAGAGAGATAGGCAGGAGATAGGGCATTCTGTGTTGCTACTTAAATCAGAAATGTAGGTAAAGAATGCTATTAGAAAAAAAATTCTCATTAGCTTCTCACATCATTTTATTGGGTTCACACTAAATTTTTATGGCAAAAAGCTTGGGTTCATACAATCACACTGAACCATTGTGTAGTCCTTTTGGTATGACGTGACATGTAAATCCAACCAAAACCACCCCTCCAGCGTTACATTTTGATTGTGAAGGTCAACTCATTGGAAGGCTACAGCAAGAAAAACACCACTCCATTTATTAATTCCAGAGGGTTGATATCTGCATGGATGCACTGCATTTGTTTTGGTGGGTTACAAAATCTTTTAATGTGGACCAAATAAGCATTTTTCACATGAACAGATCTCTGCTTAGTTCTAACAGACCTCTAACACTAAACTCGCATTAGAGTTAAATGTGAGAGAAATGAGTCAGACTGTGCAAAACACTTGAAAGAAATGCTTGAAAGTGGGAGCATGTTCTTATTCCTTGAAGTAATAAAGCTGCAGCATCTGGGAGGTTCACATAAATGTTTTGAAAACTATGTCATGTCAGTTGTGCAGCAAAAGGGCATGATGGCTGTGTGGATACATTCAAGGCAGCCTTCAGAGCAGCAGTGCAAGCATTTTAAAGGAAGTAGCTGTTTCAATTAAAACTTCAAAAGCGTGGTGTTTTACTCCCACAAAAAATATTTTGCAAATTTTTTTCTTTGAAGGCTTTGCACAGTTGTAGGAGTAAGTCTTCTTCCGGGAAACAGTACAATACAGTACTTGGACTTCCAAATGTATAAAGATTAATTTGAGGAAAAACTAAAGAAGCCAATTAAAACTGGGCTATTTATTCCAAAGATTACTTCATCAGGTTTTAATCCAAGGGATTAGGACAACAAAAAGTTTCAGCAGAAATGGTCAGTTGCCTGTTTAACGTGGCTTCCTTCTCATTTCTACAGGATTTGAAGAAGCCGTTTGATAAAGCATGGAAAGACTACGAAACCAAAGTGTAAGTACTTCCTTTCTGGTACATAGCAAATTTATATACATTGTCTCTTTCTGTGCTTGTTCATCCAAAAATAAGGGTCATTGAGTTGATTTGATACATAGGATTACCATGTATGATATTTTGGTTCCATGCAAGATTTGTTGCCTATGTAATCTAAGCTTGATTAAGATCTAGGAAGCATTTGGATGGGAGATTCCTGGGGAAATTGGTAGAAGACAGTGACAAACCACTTCAGCAAACTTGCCCAGAAAATTGTTTGTATCTCTATAATCAAGATTCATACTCAGTTTTAAAAAAGGCTTCACTTTTACCTATTTAGTTCCAGTCTAGCTGCCTGAGGTTGATTTGCTATTGTTAGCTGTACAGTAGTCAGGCTTACCTCAAAGGTACGGAGAGTTTGGGTCCATAAAGTGGATACTGCAATAAAAACGAGCTACACAAATGTTCAATGCATATGAAATTTATGTTTACACTATATCATGGGTGTCCAACCTTTTGGCTTGCCTGGGTCTCACTGAGTGAAGAGGAATTGTCTTGGGCCACATATGATTGAATAATATGGCAGCATAATGTAGTTAATGTATATAAAAATCACATAATGTTAAAAGTTTGCGATCTTGTGGGGCCACATTACTACCGGTAGTTGTTCGGGGCTGCCTGTGGCCAGGAGCCACTGATTGGACCTGCCTGCACTATACTGTAGCCTGTTAAATGTGCAGTAGCATTATGCTTACAAAAAACAATGTGCATAGCTTAATTGAAAAATACTTGAAAATCAAAAAGGTATACGGTATTTTGAAGGAGTTGAGACAACTTGATACTAAAACCAAAACCCTGTCTGTATTTGTACAAACATGCCGTTCTTTGATGAGCTGGATATTTATCCTATTGAGACTAGTACAATTTAATACCTAGTTAATCACTCCGTTGAATATTCTGAAGATTGATCATACTTACAACAACTATTCCCAGTTTTATTTCTTCACTCTAGAGTCAGAATAATTAGAATATATACTGTATCTATCTAACATGCATGAATGCACTGGATCCCTGTATATCCTTTTATATTAAATAAAAGTGCTATTTTTCCTGTATAAGGATAGCACTGTATAAGGATATTGGAAGGGGAGCTACGCAGAGTTGTTTAGAAGATGGGTGACTATGTGAATGTTTTGAATAAATGAATGAATGAAGTGAAGAAACAAAAAATACATATAGAAATTAAATCTGTTCACTTGGTTTTTTGAGGAAGAAGCTGTTCCCTGAAGTAATTAGATAGTCTATAATTGATTGATTTTGTATTACATCAGCACTATTGAACATGTGACAGCTTTTTCTATGCTGCTTTATGCTATTTCTGTTAAGGCCTGATTGTGGTAATCAAGTACCCATAACTTTGACTGCTCAAAGTTATGACTTTACTGAAAAAGTGACTTATGACAGTTTTTCACACTTAACAACGGTTGCACCATCCTTGTGGTCACAGTAGTCAAAATTCAAGACCCTTGGCAACTGACTCATATTTATGACAGTTGCAGTGTCCCGGAGTCATACGATTCCCTTTTGCAACCCTCTGACAAGCAAAGTCAATGGGGAAGCCAGATTCTCTTAACAACCGGGTTACTAACTTAACAACTGCAGTGATTCACTTAATAACTGTTGCAAGAAAGCTCATAAAATGGGGCAAAACTCACTTAACATACATTTTACTTAGCACCAGAAAAATTGGGCTCAATTGTGGTCGTAAGTCAAGGACTACCCATATTTGGAAGAAATGGCCATGACAGAGGAAGATTGTCATGGTAGAGAAGATAGTCTAACACTTACTGAATGAATTGCACTAATGAATTACAGCCCACAGAATGAGACAGTTTAAAGGAGACTTTTGCTTGTCTAGGCCTGAACATAATTACTGTAGATGTACTCTCCACGTCATGAGAAATCATGAAAGGAAATACTAATTTACGTGGTATTTGTGAGTGTACTTGAACGTTCTCTCCAGTTTTAGTCTTCAAGTCTAGGAATGAAGTCACTTAGGTACAAAGTGTAAAATCAGTGACAAAGTGTGAGGTTTGGCCATGAAGCACCCAGATTCCATCTCTGGTATCTTTAGGAGGGGCTTGGAAATGCTTCATTTTGAAGATACTGACCATCAATGGAGGGAATACTGAGCTTACGTGGGCCAATGATCTGGCTTGGTGTATGACAGTTTCCCATATTTTCAAATCTGCATCACTCATGGTCATTAAGCCTGACACCCCAATTAGATTAATTTTTAGTATGCAATGCCAATAATAAAATATTGAGTTATTACGGTCTTGGTTTTTCAACTTGATTGCAATCTTAAAGATTGTGTAGATTTCAGAATGCAATATGCAGTTTAAGTTACAATGCTACTGCACTCAAGATCATGTTAGCAACATATAGTATTAAAACATAGTTGTAATGAATATGTACAGTATAGGCAAACTTTGTAATTAACAGGATTTGAATTCTAAAATCTTTCAATTGTTATATGCTCCTTTCATAGTCTTTCATACTTTTGTGCATCCCTTTTTTCCAAGTTATTTCTAGAGACAAAGAAAAGCATTAGTCCTGTGATACAAATCAGATTGTTTCCAAACATCCCTTTAGTGTTTGTTTTCTTGCCTGTGGGCTTGTATTACAGCTGTATATATTCTGAATTCTTTAATCAAAGTAAGCAGTGAACCAATTAATTGCCTTTACTAATTTAGCTCAGCATCTCTAGGTAACAACAGATATTAATTTGATGATCATTCTTTCCCCTATGATCAGATAAAAAAACCTCTGAATTTTCAGTGCTATTGTCTCTTTTGGCATCTTTCAAAGAACAACTATTTATAAGAGCTGGTCCAGAAGTATCTCCCTTGATTCTAATATTTGGAAGATGGTGCAACTATCACATCACAGAGGGATGAATATTGCCCTCTCCATCTAAGTTTCACAGCTAAAACTATGATTAGTTTGGCGTCAGCACTGATGTTAACCCTGATGCTCTCTGAGCTTGGTTTTTTTTTATATAGACGTTTCATTATCCCACTAGATAACATCATCAGTGATGTCACCTAGTGGGATAATGAAGCATCTCCAAGCAGAAACCAAACTCAGAGCACCAAGGTTCAGCCCTGAACTACATACAGTATATTCTCTTCTATTGGTACTGATGTTAGTGTTGGTTGTAGCCAGCCTAAATAACTCCAGACTTAAAATTATTGTGGCTTGGCATTACAGAGGAAACAGGAGAAATTATTGTACATCATTACTATATTTTATAAAAAGTTTTATTGCCAGAATTGAGAAATAAAGTTATATTGCTAGAACTGAGAATACATGATAAAAAAACAGAATAATTTTCTCAGTGTCTTGTGTTACTAAAACACTGAAACACCCAACTAAGGAACTGCTGGGATACTGTCATGCTGGGAACATGATAGTAGGAAGGATGTGTTATTAATCATAATGTTAGTTGTTATGGAAACTCTTGATAAATTCGAACAAAACAATGCCTGTAATCTGCATCCTGTGAATAAAGATGTTTCAGCATTCTCTTAATGATATGTGCTGTATGAAATTACATATATTGGAAGTTGGTTCTCTGGTACAAGACTTAGCAATGCCTCCAGGTGTGTTATACAAGAACAACTCTTAAAATCCTCACACGTGATGCTGGCTGAAAATTCTTGGGGGGGGGTCTCATTCCAAGTTGGAATATGGCTATTCTGTAGTGTCTGACCTGCAAGGCAACCCAATCAGTAAGTCACTTCATTCTTTTCAGAAGCACAATTTGTTCCTCCTGTTCTACACAGTCTTTCCTCCTCCCTGGAAAACCATCTTCCAAATGTTTTCAAAGGATGCTCTATTTCTGCACATAAATATTTTTTTAAAAGAATCCAGTGGTACTCATTCATCAGGTTACAGCTGAGGAAAATGACAAGGGAAGCAATGTCACTCTGAATTATATCGAATTGCTCTTTCACGAATGAAGGCAAGTACACGTTGTCCCAGGGTAATGTCGCTGGATCCAATCTGGGTCAGTCACCAGGACTTAAAGTTTAGTCTTCTGAGTTTTCAGACTTCCCTGACAATGGGCTCCCATACAAATCCGAAAGCTCAAAAGACTAAACCTCTGGTCCCGGTGACCGACCCAGATTGGATTCTGCAAGTTTATTTAAGAATTGGTTTTTCTATTTCCTTCCCCATTCCCTGATCGTGATGTTTGGATTACAAATTTGTAAGCAGGTCTGTTTTTTTAAAAAAAAGAAATTAAGTGTATTAGAGCAGTATTGGCTAACAAATCAGATAAATATGCTATATATATATATATATATGTATGGTATTTTGTTTTTGAGAGGTGACTCACTCATTTCAAGAACAATAATTTGGAACTAATGCACAAACTCTGAGTGACTCCTTTCACTCCCTTAATTTAATTTTGATTTGTAGGTTTCATGTTCAGATTTTGTCCAGTGTATGATTACTGCCTTTATTCAACCTAAAATATTGGCAGAAATCTTGGGGTAGTCTGGGCAGCTGACTTGCTAAGACCAGGAAGCCTTTAGTCCTGCCTTCTGGCTTGCATTTACAGCGCCACTTGGCTCAGGAACAGGAAGAGGTGACAGCTGTGGTCTGGACAGATTGGGGTGAAGGCAAAGTGTTCTCCTACAAGGAAAAGCTGTATAAAGCTCATAGCGTGATAGAATGCTGATTATGAAAAGACGGCAGATGATAGTGAAATGTAGTAAAAGTAGGCCAAGTTATGGGGACATTTCTGTAACATACGTCGCTTTGCCTGTAGATTATGGAAAGGCTCTCCATAATACAATTTCCTCTTGGACTTTTCAGTTATTAAGGGGAGGTCTAGACACCATATGGAGCTTCTGAGAGCTAGTTCAGAAAGGTCTAGTCCTGGTTCTTAGCATTTGGTTAATGCAGAAGCACTGAACTGGAACTGCATGAACTGAATAATAGCGTTTTGGGTTCTTTTTCTTAGTTCTCAAATAAATAAATGAATCAGGATTTTGGGAGGCAAGAGAGAAAGGGATTCATGTGTCACATTTAGTCTTACTCAATATTGCATGAAGGCAGTAATGTTGCATGATTCTTCCTCAGTATTTAAAAGTAGAAGTTATATTTTGAAATCTGGGTTTGCACCTGGGCTTGCATTGTCCTTCATGCATTAGTGTTGATACCCTGAAAGCAGTAAGCTTCATTGGCAAGGATTTTTCTGAGTATTCAAAACTTGATTTCAGTGTCTTATTTTTCTTTTCTATGGCATCCTTTTAAAGATCATTTTTATAATTATAATTTCATTCTGTTTCAGATGAATGTATTTTTAGGAAAGCAAACATTCTTCAAAGTATCTACTTATCTCTGAACTATGTAACTCAAATGTTTTGACCATTCCCAATTTGGCAGATTTTGGTCTGTCCCAAGTCATTTTTGTTTTGTTGTTGATCCAGAGTTGTAGACAACAGCAATTACCTCACTAATCTTGATGATACTTTGTACTTCCATTTAGATTTGGTTGTGCTGTTCTGAAACTATAACAGTTAACAATTAAAGCTTAGGGTAAAGCATAATTTTATTATTTTTCTTCCATATAGGACAAAAATAGAAAAAGAGAAAAAAGAACATGCTAAGTTACATGGAATGATTCGTACAGAAATTAGTGGGGCCGAAATAGCAGAAGAGATGGAAAAAGAGCGACGATTCTTCCAATTGCAGATGTGTGAGGTAAAACATGGAACAATTTTTATTCTTCCCTAACACAAATGATTTATGTTTTACAAATTCTGCGGGGAAAACTCTGAAGAGAACTTCGATTCTTCTGGTTTCTATTTGGGTATTTTTTTCTGTTGGCACAATTACTTTCTATTTTATCCATGATAAACCAACAGATTTGCAGATTATAAACCAGCCCCCTTTCTCAAAATCTTTATATAACCATGTCATCCTAGGCTTAGAGGATTGTCTCTTTTATGCATTTAAGTTACCATCTGCTGCATAGTAGTGCTAGAAAATGAAAATTTCAGTTGTTTTAGTTAAGCAGGGATGTTTAACAGCTGTTGAGAAAATGCTGTTGATGCCTTAAAGAGTTGTAATGGCTCTTCAGTTTTTGGGTTGTTCTGAAACAATTTGATGGGCTAATTTTGGTTTTCAACTTGGTTGTTCTTTAGGTTTAAACAATATAATGATACCTCTCCTGCTGCTTGAAATTATATTTGGGGAAAAAATAGGGAGTCCAGTGGGTAACTTTCTCCTCCTCTTTTCTTCCATTCCTGTTGTCTTCCCAAACGTCTACTTATTTAAATAAAAATATGGCATCATGTCTAAATCAGATCAACTCTTGTTAGCATGTGTTTTGAAACAGCCTTGCAAATCTTGGTTTGGAAATAAACACTAACCCAAGTCTACCAATCTGAATGTGATCCCCCCAAAAATCAGTAAAAGAGTTCAGGTTATGATATAGGAAATTGGTGCATTATAAAAGGACAGAAAAATAGAGGCCATGTTGAGGACTTCCTGTATAGTAGCAAACTGAGGAATTATGACAAAAAGAACTGTAAGAATTATATAAATAAACAGAGGATGTCTCTACATTTGTGTAGGAACACTTCAGTTCTCTATTCCGGTGTGTGCTTTGGGATTCTTCTGTTATTTTTTTCCCTGTTGTCGTTCATTTCTCACAATAATAAAAGAACAAATAACTTCATACTTAAAATACCCATTAGAAGAATCTTCTCAGTAAGGACACAAGAGAATTGTGGTCATAAAAAGTTTATTGCATCTCTATGTGTCTTTACTGTTGGTGTTTTTTTAGTTAGATTCTAAGATTAATTAAGCAAAAAGAAATTGGTTGTTGTTCATCTGAGCAGACATGAACAATGCTGGGTGTTTATAATAAATTATTTGTTTTAGTTTATGTGTAGCTTGTGTAAAAGATACGTCTGTTCAATATAGTAATATTTTTTTAGGTGGGAAGTGCTTTCTAGACTGGCTTGCATATAGAAAATATATTTGAATGTTGGACAAGGAGTCATTTTTTTATTATTTAAAGACAGCAACTAGCAGCTTTACTGTAGTGCCTTCTATTTAACAATCATATGCAATATGTTTTATGTACGTGGGGCTGTGGGAGGAAAATAATGGATTCAAATACTTTACTTGTGAATCTTATCCAAATCAAGTGCCCATAGCTTCCTTTATTTAATTAACGTATCATTAATAATTAAATCATTATTTAATTATTATTATTATAAGTTTATTTATTAAGCTTAATAACTAAGGGAACCTTCTCAGGCAACATATACTGTGCAGTGCCTATGCTGTTTGAACCGATTTAAAAGACTTGAATATCCCTTGTTTGCTACTCTAATTTAAAAACAGTAAATATTTTTTCCTGTGCTTTATCAACAGTATCTGCTGAAAGTCAATGAAATCAAGATTAAAAAAGGAGTTGACTTGCTTCAAAATCTAATCAAGTATTTCCACGCACAGTGCAAGTATGTTTTTCATCATGATAATGATATACTCTCTGAAAATACTGTTCTTATTAGTTTGTATGGCAGATTGCATCGCTGATTTTTTTTAAAAAACCTATACACCTCAACTGTTCATTTTTCACAAGTATTCTTCTATCAAGCACAGAGATTTAAAGGGCTGATTGTTGTCTTATGGATTTATTATTTCCAATTAAATGAGGCATAGGCTGAGATAATATTATGGCATATACTAATATTTCATATTTAGTTTCCATCTGGCCACATAGACATACATCCTGTCATTACAAAAAGTGAGGCAGGCTGCTATTGAAGAGTGCCAAAACTTTCAAAGTTTGAAATAGTTCAAGCAGCAAATATTCCTTAATTCAAAACAGATCCTTTGCATTTAAGACAAGTTGTTCCAACTTTACCAGAAGTGTTCTGAGCACTCTGAAAGTGTTCTAAGCTCCAAAGAGTCCATAATACATTTTAAGCTCAAAATACTTTATGTTTTATAGCATATTTCTATACCATATTCTGTAGAATTTGTCAGATTAGTAACTGGGAGAGGGATTGGAACCTTACACTCAGTCACTTGGCTAAAATAAGCAAGGAAAACTGTAGAATTCTGATTTTCATCATCCCATCTTTGGATATCCTTGTTAAAAATAGGGCTAAACCAATGTTGTTTCAAAGAAGGAAATTAGTTCACTGGGATCAGAAAGACATATAGTTTAATCTGCTTGCATGATTGGGAATTCAGCATTGGCAATTTCTACAAAGATTAATACTATGGAATATGCATAACATAATATCGTTGAATACTTTTTCAGAGCAGGGAAAATTTGGGATTTTGACAACCTGTACTAGATGCTCTTACAAAATATTTGTCAAAGCTGGTGTGAAAATTCTCATTTATCAGAAGACAAACTTGCCCTCAGAGATGATGTCTGCAATCCATGGAAATTGTGGGATCTATAAGTATAATTACTTATAAGATCATTCTAATGATAGAGATTGATACTAAAGACTTGTATACTTTTAAGACAGAGAACTTTTAAGAAAGACTGGGAACCTGATCAGAAACAAAGGAGGTGTGTGTGTGTGTGTGTGTGTGTGTGTGTAGGTGCATGTGGAGATGTAGGCAAGCATCATGTTGCTTACCCATGCCAGAGGATTTTAACAATTTTAATCTCAAAATATCAGATGCCTAAACAATCAGGAATATAGTATACATTTGTGTATTCTTTCTCCTTTGAAACTCTCTTCTCAAGAGAGTGTTAGAGTATAGGAAGTCCTCAATTAATGACCGTAATTTGAACTGGAGTTTCTGTCGCTAAGCAATGTCATTAACAGAAACATCACATGACTGCACCTTTTAGGAATGTCAATTTTTGCTAGTTCTGGTTGCCATCGTTAGGCCGGAATTGTGCTGTCATGCTTCTCCTGCCCTGCCATGCTTGCCACTGCTTCAAGTCTACCCACCCACCTCCATCTCTCCCCATCTCTGCCTGTTCGACTACCCTGTGCTCCACCTGCCCTGCTCTGCCACTACTGCTGCTTCTACTACTACTGCTGCTGTTGCTTCTCCTGTTCTGTGCTCCACTGCCCTTCCCATCCTGTGCCCCGACCTGCGCTTCTGGACCCTGCCCTCTGCTACACTGTGTTCTGCTTCCCCTGCTGGAAGCCCAACTTTGTGCAGCCAAGAGCTGCCTTGTGCAGGGCTAGGCCAGGTGCGCCTCATCAGCAGTGTGAGAAAGAACATGAGGGTGGCAGGGACAGAGGAGCGCAGGGCAAAGGATGGTGGAATACAGGACGGGAGGGAGGGGTAGCTGAATGCAGAGTGGTGGGGTACAGGACAGCAGGGGTGGCAGAGTCCAGGGGAGTTTTGATCATGTGACTGCACGGGCATTGCAGTGGCTGTTTTTTTGTGGACCAGGTGTAAGTACTATATGTTCAGTGCTGTCATAGCTTTGAACAGTTGCTGAATGAATGATCATTAAGCAAGGACTACCTGTTACATCTCATAGAAGACTATACTGTAGGTGGGAAATGTGGAAGTATGATTTGTCTAACCATAGTTTATTGAATAAACCTATTTGTATTGTTTTTATTTTAATGTAGTGTGTGAATCCAGCCACTGAGCTTTGTAAATCATAGTTACAGCAAAAATGATACCAATATTGCTTTCCAGAATATTCTGCTGACTGTCAGTTTTAGGTAATATCATTAAAATTAAACAATTAAGCCTGGAGTGAACAAATGTCAGATTATTGTTATGATTGCAGGTCATAAAAATGTAGCACGACATGAAAAAAATAGTAATAAAAACAAATGCCACCTGCATAAATGGATGTACAACATACAAGGAAATTAACATTAACTACCCATTGGTGCAATTTTGATCCTATCCATTTCCTTCTGAGCTTGAAAGAGTGTAGTAGCAAAAATAAAGACCCAACTGTTAACTAATAGAATTGCATCTGGAAGAAGATAATCCAGTCCTTTTGCGTCTGATCCTTTAAGTCTCTCTTATCATCGACATTTTTCCTCTGATCTCATAGATAGGGCAGTAGAGGATATGGTGAATGATATCCTCCACTTCGCAGGTGACGCAGGGACAATAGCTTTGCTCTGTGAAGTGTTTGCAGAACGTCCTTCTCTTTCAAGATATGCTGAAGGCATAATCTGTGAGTGAATGGATGTAAAGCTTTCTTGAGTGGTGCACAGATAACAGTAATCAAATACTGGAAGAGGCTTTTGTGTTTCTTGTAACTAGGGGGGGTGTTTAGAATGAATACTTCTACATCACTATTACAACAGTGTCTCTACTGGTATCCCTTTTGAAGTCGATCTCCACAATTTATTCTGGTCCAAAATATTAAATTCTTCCATGAGAAGCAGGGAGTACAGGTAGTCCTCGACGTATGACTACAATTGAGCTCAAAATTTTATGTTGCTAAGCGAGACACTTGTTAAGTGTATTTCCTCCCCATTTTACGACTTTTCTTGCCACAATTGTTAAGCGAATCCCTGCAGCCATTAAGTTAGTCACACGGTTGTTAAGCGACTCTGGCTTCACCATTGACTTCATTTGTCAGAAGATCACAACAGGGGAATCACATGATTCCAGGACACTGCAACCGTCACAAATATGTTGCCAAACATCTGAATTTTGGTAACGTGGCCACGGGGGTGCTGCAACAGTTGTAAGTATGAAAAACAATCATAAGTCACTTTTTTCAGTGCCATTGTAACGTTGAATGGTCACTAAACGAACTGTTGTAAGTGGAGGACTAGCTGTATAGTTAGAGAATGTGAGATAAAGTTTGATATCTTTTTTCCCCTGCCAATAATTCAAGTAACAAAGTTTATCTTGAAGTTATTCTAATTTTGGATAGTACCTTAGCAATGCAAACTGGATTTCAACAGAGGCTGAGGCTCTGTCTCCAAACTTAGATGTAAGTAGCAAGTGTATCCTGGAAATAAATAAGGTTTATTAAATCCCACTCAGACCCCCAAAAAAGAAATGGGGAGGAAAGAAAGCTGCCTTCTGGTGATGTAACTCCTAGTCTGAGACTTGGTATGATGCATAAACTGATCCTTTGTGGACTATTTCTAATATATGTGTTTGTTTACAACATTTATATACTACTTACCATTAAAAATCCCAAAGCACTTTCCTTTTTAGCAAATCATGATTAAAATTATTATTTTGTTTGAACTTGGCCAATGCTTTTATCCCTGGATTTCTGACTCTTGCCTATCTTTATGCCTTTAAAAGATTTCTTACTGCAAAAAATATTAAATGTAGATATGCTGAAGTCTTTTCACAGATTTTCTGATTTCAGTAGTGGAACCCTTGAGCATCATAAAATGCATAAACGTATATTAAGCAAAGCTAATATTTTGAATTGGCTAATCTTTTGCGTCTTTTACAAAACTCTGGATACCTTAAATTCACTTTTATAGTTCCTTTTGAAAAAAAACTTTTTTTTCTTTCACAGCTTCTTTCAGGATGGTCTGAAAGCAGTTGAAAGCCTCAAACCCTCAATAGAAAAGCTCTCAACAGATCTTCACACTGTAAGTAGTTGAATGTTCATCATATTTTTGGACTGTTCTCAATTTCTGAATTGGACTTTCTGAATGAACTCAAATATTCATAAAACACAAAACTGTAAATTTGAAAATAAACCAGCAGAAGCAACAAAAACAAAAGACATATTTATTTAAAGTTTAGAACCAAGAAAGTAAAAAATAATAATAAGGGGGCTATATATTGGTGGGGGAAAAAACAGATTTTAAATTTCTGAATTGAAAAAGTTAAAAAAAAAAGGGGGGAAACCGAATTTCTACATTTTTAATAATTTGTCTCTTCTCTTGGTCTCCTTGTTAAGTAAAACAGCAGCAGGTATGTGTTAGTATTCTGCCTGCCTGGCTTTCCTGTAAATCAGGCAGATTGGTATTATTGGATGGCCATGGTAATATAGGAAGGGATAGATGAATTGAAGCCAAGTGCATAAAGATCACCTTTCCCAATAGTGCCCTATCTATGAACTGAGATCACATGGGGAGGTCTTGTTCATGAGATTATCTTGCAATTTGGTGGCCATGAACAGGACCCCAGTAGCAGCATAGCAAATGGCAGAGCTCTTTCCTGAGAGAGGCACATCTGGTCCTCTAAGACAGCGGCCATCAACCTTTTGAGCACCAGGGACTGGTTCCATGGAGAGAAGTTTTTCCACAGACCGGAGGGGGTGTGGTTTCGTGTGCTGCCTGCATCCCACAGATGGGGCTTCACTTGTTTGCTTGGACCGGTTTCTGGCTTGCCGTGGCCCAGTGCTGGTCCACGGACTGGGAGTTGGGGACCCCTGCTCTAAGCCAGTGTTTTTTCAACCTCAGCAACTTTTAGATGCATGCTGGCTGAGGAATTCTGAGAGTTGAAGTTCACACATCTTAACAGTTGATAAGATTGAAAAACACTATTCTAAATTATTCTAATCCAAACAACTGAAGATATGCTTATTTATTCAGTAATTTATATGGTAAAAACTGCCTCGGGGATATATTACCTTCTAGATGAGGGGTGTCAAACTCATGTCATCACGGCGGCATTACATGACGTATCGTGACTTTTTTCCCCTTCGCTGATCTGGGCGTGGGCATGGCCAGCACGTGACACATCTGGCCTGTGGGCTGCGAGTTTGACAGCCCTGTTCTAGATATTTTTAAAAATTAACCTTGTTGTACAGTTTAGTTTTTTATTGTCTTTTGGGTTTAATGATTTCAATTGTTTTATTAATTTAATTAC
>JANHJO010009242.1:162838-172985 GCA_032468235.1 Pseudoxyrhopus heterurus
GTTCATGGTTTTCTCAGTGTTTGTATTAAAGGATTTTACTGTTACACTGTGATTTCTGTGGCATATTTAACTATAGTGCTGTATTTGTGTGCTTCAAAATCTTAAAAAAACCAATAGAGTTCCTAGGGGTCTGAACAGATCGATCGTATTTCCATACAACCCAATGGGAAAATTTGTTTCAGTTCACAACCAACTCTGTTCATAACCAAAGTTATGGAACAAATTGGGGTCGTGAACCGAGGTTCCACTGTACTGAACAGAACTGAACAAAACGCTCTGTGACTCTGACTGGATTTGGGACAGCAGAGAAGAGACAGCATGAAAACTGCTAGACAACGAAACACAGCATTATCCCTTCTCTTCCCCTGCAGGGAAGGCGCTTTGGAGCTAAAACACTAGAACTTTAGTTTACACTATGAGAGAGGAGGACGACGATACATCTCAACTGAACAAAGATATGCACGGGCTGTGGATGTCATATCTATACAATGCAAGATTTGGAGAGATTGTGCAGTCTCTCTGAAAGGCTGCAGTATCCATTCCTACATTCGGGGCCATTTAGAAGGGAGACCTTTCTCAATTTCAATTTTATCAAAAACTAGCTGATTACCCGGCTTCGCCCGGGTATAGTACCTCGCCCTAGTGGTCCCGGTGGCCATGGCGCTCCCTCGTCCGTTGCCGCTCAGGCCCAATCGGCATAATGTCAGTCACCCCAGACCAAGTCGTGTTAGCGGGCGAAGCCGTCCGCCTCCAGTCTTGGCAGCTCCGCCCGGTCGCTCAGTCACGGAGGAGCTGGGCCAAGCCGTCCCATCGGCCCAAGGTGTCCCGCCGCCATTCCTGGCGGCTCCGCTCAGTTACTTAATGAGCCGCCGGGCCAAGCCATCTCAGTGGCCCAAGCCATTCCACCGTTAGTCCCGTTGCTGGCTCCTGATAATGGTGGGTGCCCTCAGAGCCGCCTGGAAGGCCTGTACTGTGCATGTGCAGTACAGGTTTGCCGGTTACTGGGGGGATAAGTACTTTGGCACCCTTTTTCAGGGGCACAGACCCCCCGAAAGTGTTCGTGACCCCCCCCCCCAGTGCTCGTCTCAAGAGGGTAAAGTACCTGTATGCGAAGTTTGGGTGTGATTGGTGGAGGAGTGTATAGGGCACATACACACAAACCCACACTTCTGTTTTACAGATATAGAAGATATCCCCCAAGCCCAGCACGCATAGCAGCCCACCAACTTTTACATCTGAACTACATATTCAGCAGAGCCTCCCAGAGCCTGTGGAAGCAGCTGTCAAGACTATCAGCCAAAGAAACCTGGGCCCTCCTTCCAGGAAAGGCTTTTCAGCCTTTCTTTTATCTCCAGCAAGGCTGCTTGGCTTCAAGTGGGTGGCAGCAGGTGCCAATGTGGGGGAAGGAGACCACAAGGTCCTCCAGAGCTCCTTGCGGCTACAACTGTTGACATCTGATGATCGTTATTACTGTGGTGGCTTATGTATTTTTTGTTTTCTTTTCCACACCTTTCTGAAATACCTCGGTGTATACAAGTGCGCAGCACCTTGGTCTACATGGCAGTTTTGATTTCTCCTGAATTATGATTTTTATTTTCATTGTTCCTCAGCTGGATCTGAAACGAGTAAGGCCTGGCTTAAGAATGCAGCTGCACTAGCTCTATGGCTAAAACCAAATAAATTCTGGGTATCACGAGCTATATAAATAATCACATCTATTAATAAGGCATTTTTGATTCACAGACCAAAGAATAAAAGCACAGCTGACATCCCATTAGCTGATTACCCAATTCATGAGGAAGTTCATGGCAAAACACTGCTATGGATGTGCTGATTCCTCCAGTTAAGCCGGCACTGAAAGCAGCTCCTGGAGAGGATAGGGGTGAGGGTAGAAGACCGAACAAAATAAAAGTTTTTAATTGGTTATCTTGACAAGGCGATTTTTAAACAAAATATCATTGATGATAAAGGCAGCATTTTTAGCTGAGGGATTGTCAGGTTAACAACCGAAGGAATGGCTCAAATATTCATGTTTTCACTTCTAAGTATTGAAATAGTCCATGGATCTACATGAAACAATCAGTTTCGGGATAATGTCAGCGTTCCAATGAAGCTTCTCCATTTAGCTTATTACTCCGAGACAAAGTCCATCTAAGGTAAAACTTTCATTGGGAGAAACCATGTTGGCACAAACCGGGCAATCCTGAAACTGATTGTTCAGTTTTGTTTCCCACAAACGAATCATAAGTCCAACCCCCCATTTACACATCATAAATCACACTGTCCAATTACTCTTCTCCACTTGGCGCCAATTCTTCTTTTCCGATTGCCAGCTGCACACCTCTTCGACCTTGACTCCGGTCAATATTTGTTATGACTAACTTTCTACTCACTATACACATTTCAACTATTATATGGCAGTTTAGAGGTACCCAGACTTATCTACGGCTAGGCTAATACATCTATATGCTTCTAATACTGACATATGCTAGGGAAAAGAGAATTTGAGAGAACGGACTACTTTTTATAGTAGATCTTGAATATCCTCAGTAGGAGACCTGCCTGGTCATGTACCAGAGGTGAGCATAAAATGGGGGGAAAATTGTTTGGAACCTACAAAGCTCCAAAGAACCATTTCAGACCCTAATCAGTTCAAGAAAACTGAACCTGGAAAACTTCAGGCTTTGGATAACACAACATATTGACGTATGAGTCAGATCTGCCGTCCTTCTCAATCAGCAGATCTCAGTTGGGCATATTGCACTGGCCTGCACCTTCCCTGGATTACATATTGCATTGCCCCCTGTAAAAGCAGGAAGATTACATCGCAAAAAATGCATTTATGAGCCCTTTTTGGAGTGAAGCAGCTACCGGCGATATACCCAGAGATCTATCATCAAGAGCTCACAAAGAGAAAGTGGCATTTCTCAGCATAATTGCATTCCTTCCCCTTTCCCACATAAACCAGCAAATAATTTGTGGCTACAAAGAAAGGAGGCCTTTGCTGCTTTGAGAAGGACTGAGGAAAGTGAAGAGCGGGCCTTTTGCTACCGAGGTGATGCATCATCAGCCAGGAGCAATTAGAGAAAAGGAGACAAGAGTCTTATTAAGCATCACTACTTCCCCTTGGATGAAACTTCTCTTGCTTTTTTTTTCTTTCCTAAATCAGACGCACGCTATCCCATTTTTTTTCTCCTCACCTCACGTTTATTTGTTGCCAAGAGCACCTCAATCCTATCCCAATCCCATCTCCAAAGCTTTCGCTTTGCTTACCGATGGCCAAGCCGTCACTAAAATTGTGGATCCCATCTCCCATGATTACCATCCAGGCAATATTAGCTATTCCGGTGTCCTTTAGGTCTTTGCCCGAATGGCAGTGCCCATGAGAGTGATGGGAATGTTTATGTGGCCAGAGGTGGTTGTGCTTCCTCACTATTACTTTAACATCTCGACGATGGCTCCCATATTCCGCGTCCGAAAGATTGTTGCTCTGGGCATTATGAGAGATGTCATTATGGGAGTGGAGCATGTGATTTTCCTCCTCGGTAGCCGACAGGAAGGCCTTTGGCAGAGAGTCAAGGTGGCCATCCAGATCCGTTAACTCGGTTTCATTAAGTCGATCATCGGACAGTACGGAATCATCTGCTCCTGAAGGGGATGAACCCAAGAAACAGGTTAAGTTAACAAGGGACGAGTACGATATATTAATTAGGATAGCAGTGCTGTCAACTCCTAAATTAACCATTCCCAGGAATGCCAAATGGAGATATTTTGGGGAGCAGCACAGCCTTGTATTTGAAAGTCACGTTGCCAATCTTGATCACAACACAGAATAGTGTTTAACTCACAGTCACAACCATTTTACATTACTCGGTCCGACTATCATCTAGTACAGGAGTCCCCAAACCTCAGGCCGTGGTCTAATACCGGGTCATGGCCTGTTCAGAACCAGGCTGTGCAAGAGGTGGAGTAGCACACACGTGCACAGTTCCACTCACACAAGCAGCGAGCTGGTGCACACCCCATGCCCGCCATTCATACGGCCCTGTTCCCCTCTCCCCTCCTCAGCCGGGCCACTTAAGCCACAAAGGTTAGGCAACGCTGGTCTAGTATTGGCAATATATGTGGGGTAGGAGAGGGGGGAAGAGAGGTGTTTTTATGCGAAATAGAAAAGAGGGAGCCAGAAAATTTAATGCACATTAAGTAGAACATGCTAAAATATATTAAAGGTGTTTGAATGTACATAGATGTGTACATGAGAATACATGCCATAAGAACATTTGTTCATATGTTCATATGTAGAGGCGATTGTTTTCTTTCTTTTATTTTTTTGTAACTGGTTGCTAAATACGGATGCTCACATTACTGAGAACTATCTGGTATTTGCTTGGGAAAGATATGGAGCACATACTTTTCAAGGAACTATCTCAAATTCAGTTGAAAGCGGGATAGGGAAAAAAATTACACCCAGAACTTGGACAGCCATACACAACCAGGATAGACAATGTAAAATCTGGTTCAATAATTCTTAAGTCTTACATGGTTATATTACTGTTAACTTTTGTATGGCTATGGACTTACATACAGAAGCTTGTATGTATAAGCAGACCCAACTCTACTTTTAATAGAGCACGTTCTGACATTACCAAAGTGGTGGGTTAGGAACCTAGGGACAAGGTGAAACTATAGTTCAAGTTCTTAAACTAATCCTAATCTCAGAAGACACAAATAAGGGGACATCGATCAAAATGGCCTTGCATGCAAATATATTAGCACAACACACCACTTGCTTTAACCCTAAATCATAGTTTGCAAAAAGCATGGTTTTCTATTTTGGCTTCTAGCTAACTATTAACTAGGATTCATTTTTGACAATGATGCATCACACATGCACACAAAAAAAAACCCTTCCTAATTTGTAGATGAATGAGAAGCCAGAATTTACAAGCCAGTTCATAATAAACCCCATTGTTTTTTAGAATTGCAAAAATCCATACATTTGGAGAAAAATTCATCAAGAATTTTGTCAAAGCAGTGTCTTCCAAATATTACTTGGGCAGCATTCAAAAAAAAAAAAAATTCTCCAAAGCAGTATCTGCTCCAATAAAATATATACAGCATTGCGTAATAAGTACACGTTATGTATATATTACCATACACATAATAAAAATATATAAAGATATAAATCTGAATGGATTGGGGAACACGTTAACATTTCTTGATTACATTGGCTTTATTAAATGACAGCAGATATAAATATTATTCGATAATGCAGAAGAGTTAATCTGCTGGTCCATATTAGCAACTGAGATAAGATACTGGGTTTGCAGAAGGCTGTAGTGATAGTGGCAGCCATAAATGAGATACCTGCTAGTGGCTTGAGTTGAAGCCAGTCGGCATCAGGTCTGTTTAGCTTATGATCTGAAAGTTTCCTTCCAATGGGTGATTCATCAACCTTTTGTTTCTTCTTACACCATTTCTGTTTTGTCTAAAAGAAACAAAAAGACCCAAGTCTTAGTGACTATTAACCTCGAAGGCAAAGAGAAAAGGCCCATTAGAACAACTTCCTGGAATAATACAAAGGAACACAATCCCCACTAAAGATCCTGAAATTGCTCAGCTTTTAGAACCTTGTTGAAGCAAATTTAGGCAATTAGCAGAAACCTGAATCTGGTCTCTTTTCAACAGAAAAGTCTCATTAAGAATGTTGTTGTGCCCCTTCTGTTATTTTGTTCAAATCTGTCCTTAATCTATGCAATATCTTTTCGCTTGTGACTCTTGCCAAAAAGTGCAAAAACTTTCCGCAAAGGATACACATTCACACCTTTAACAAGAGAAGAATTACTTCTGAACTTGGTGTGTATGTGTGTGTGTGTGTGTGTGTGTGTGTGTATCTCCATCCATCCATTGGTCTTTTCTTCTCTGGGCTCCCAGCTAAAATAATTTGGGGAGGGGAGGTCTAAATATCTAGGAAGTCTATCCATGGCTTTAACTGGCTGGGAGTAATGATGGGAGGTTGGTATATAGATTTGCCTTTCGAACTCATGGATCTGCACGCACCAAAAAGGGGGAAGAATTGTCTCCTCTTGACTTATCTGTATAATCCAGTAACCTGTGTTTCTCACTACACAGAAATACTTTTCCAGACACACAAAGGGCTACCAATTTTTCTATTTTCAATAGGATATTGCTTTGGAGAGAGAACTATAAAAGGCTAAAATTAGGATTGTTATTTTTAAAGAAAAAAATCGAACACCTAAAATGTTAATCCATCATTAGGAACTGCGGTGGCTCAAGTGGTTAAGAACACAGTACTGCAGAGCAGCAGTTTGGCTGATCGAATCCCACCAGCTCCAAGGTTGACTCAGCCTTCCGAGGTCGGTAAAATGAGAACCCAGATCGTTGGAGGCAATATGCTGACATTGTAAACCGCTTAGAGAGGGGTTGCAAGCCCTGATAGATGGTATATAAACAGTGCTATATATTGCTATCATCCTCTGAAATAATACACCACAAATCTAGTCTCTTCCCAACATGCTTACGTTTTGCACGCCAAGCAATTCAGATCCATCGGGGATAATAAAATGTGTGAGTTTGCAATTCCAAACACTTCAGATCCACCAGGGACAGTAAAATGTGGTTACATAGTAAAAGTTTGCTCAGTTTGTAGTTAAGCTGTCAAGGAAAGAGCATCTTAAGCCACATGTCTCTTTTCCAAAATCCACTGATTATCCACCGTTCTAGAGGATAATCATAGACAGGCTGGCAGCCTAGAAGCTTCTAAAAAAATATGGCTATAACTCAGGCAGTCTTTGCTTAACAGTGGGAAATGGGACCACCAACTCCATTGCTAGAAGCAATATCACATGATTGCACGAATTTATGAAGTCCCAGTGGCCATTGTTAGGCGAAACCTACATGGGCACAACGTCCTGCAGTCATATGATTACCATTGGCGACTGCCTGTTCATTCTCCATTGACTTTGCTTGTTGAAATAGCAATAGCACTTAGACCAGGAGTGTCAAACTCAAGGGTGCTTAGATCTTGCCCACGGAGCCATCCTGGAAACAGTGAAGGACCAGCCCCGCAGGGCCTCTGCCAGCAAAAATGGCATTCAGGAGGGGTGCGTGTGGCCTTCCCGGGCTCCGTTTTCACTGGCAGAGGGCTGCAGGAGGTCGTTGCAGCTGAAAACAGAGCTTGGGAGGACAATGGATCCCTCAGCCCTGCCCAGGCCACCACAGGTGCCCCCTACATGAGTAATGTCGATCTGGCCACGCCGACCCAGCTCATCAAGGTCAAACACAACCCTGATGCGGCCCTCAATGAAATCAAGTTTGATACCCTGACTTAAGACTTATACACCGCTTCATAATGCTTTACAGGCCTAAGTGATTTACAGAGTCAGCATATTGCCTCCAACAATCTGGGTCCTCATTTTACCGACCTCAGAAGGATGGAAGGCCGAGTCAACCTTGAGCCTGTCAGGATCAAACTGCTGGCAGTCGGCAGAGTTAGCCTGCAATACTGCATTGTAACCACTGCGTCACAGCAATGAAAACTGGCAATAAGAGTCACAAAGTTGGCGACTATGTGATTGCCAGGTGCTGTGATAATCATCACTGCAGGCCGACTGCCAAGTGCCCAGATCATGATCATGGGACCGTGGGGGACACTGCGATAGGTACAGCTACGAGGATCCACTGTAAGTCCCCTCCGTTCATGTCATGTCACTTTGAAGATTACATGTATAACCAGAAAAAAACATGGGTGCCTTAACTGCTCTCCAAGAAATATTACAAGGTAGTTCTTCTTTAGTGACCAAAATAGGGATCAGCAGCTTGACTATTAAGCAACGTGGTCATTAAATTAAACCAGGACTATATTTATGATCTTACTTCATCTTTCCTTTGCTTTTACAGACCTGCAATGTGAAGATTGGTCACAAGATCACTTTATCATCATTGTTGTAAATGAATCGTCAATAAATGAGGGAGTAACTAAATAAGGAGTACCTGTACTCTGAAACAGATTTCAGTGTTTGAATCCAGATCTCTGCCCAACTCTCCAATGTATTATTATCAGAGGTGCTATTCAGCCAGTTCCGACAGGTTCCCTAGAACCCATACCTATAATTCAGAGAACTGGCAAATACCACCTCTGATTGGCTGGCCGTGGCAAATACCACCTCTAATTGACCGACCGCATAGCCACACCCACCAAGCCACGCCCACAGAACCGGTAGTAAAAAAATTTGAATCCCACCACTGATTATTATCCACTTTTGGGGACCAAGGAAACTTGAGGGATGGAGATTTAATACAAAAATAAATTTAACGGGTTCCTATCGGATGATTGCAGTAAGAGCTAACTGACTAGCTGAAATTATACTCCAGAACATATCCCCTCCCTATCAGTTTTCTTTTCTGTACAATCTTATTACATCTTAAGACAGCAGGATTTGTCAAAACATACCCTTTGTTTCTTATAGTGCTTGTACATTCGTATGCAGTGTTCAATAATGAACAAAAGGTAAATCCCTCCAAGGGCCACAAGTCCTTTCAGTACAGCATCATACTCTTCTAGGAAGTTCTGAACCGATTCTCCATGGTCGTGGGAATGGCCGTGCAAATGCTGGTGTTGGTGCTGGTGCTGGTGCCCCTGGCCCTCGTGGTGGC
The DNA here is from genome assembly GCA_032468235.1 of Pseudoxyrhopus heterurus. Lineage (NCBI taxonomy): Eukaryota > Metazoa > Chordata > Lepidosauria > Squamata > Pseudoxyrhopus > Pseudoxyrhopus heterurus. Next base: position 171,515 of record JANHJO010009242.1, read on the forward strand.
TGTGATTGTGGACCCCTTGAGACTAATGAACGGGGAAAAAGAAGATGTTACGCACAAAATATTTCCCAGCGGAAAGCCACATCCAAATGATGTGAAACGATGCGCTTCTCAGCTACAAAACAGTGGTACCAAGTCTCATTCCTATCCTTAAAAGCAAGCATGACAAAGATCAAATTGGCCTAATATTCCTGTTCTGGGCAATGTAGTTAGAAGGTTCCCGACAGTTCAAAAGAAGCTCCTAAGCAAATACAAAATAGTTTTGGGCTAGATATGCCTATTCCAAATAATATCTTGGATAAATGATTTCGTGATTCTACAAGCGTACACTCTACTGCGAAGCCTTAAGGATTTATTTATTCACCAATTTCACTTGCAGATTTGGAGACAGCAAGACAGAATTATGAATTCAGCTGCTTATTAGTTCAACCTTGCCTAACTTTTCCCAAATGTAGGAGACTCAAAATGGATTCTAGTTGACTGGCGTATATCCCTTATTTGTAGAATAGATGTAACTGCTACCCAGGCCTTTTGTTCACATCTTTCCAAATTTTGAAAAAGAAGTGATACACAAAACCCCACCTCTACTTACAGGCATTGTTTTCAGTCTATCTACCCATCTCTGCTTGAAACAGATGTTTCACACGTAAACGAAGGCACAGAATAGAATGGGACTCAACGTACATGCGGTAGCAGATGTAGTAGTGCATCTCCGCTCATGGTTCCTACAGCAAGAGCAACCAGGAAGGTGAGGAGGAATTTGAAGCATCCCTGATTGATGATAGGAATCAAAATCACGCCTAGCAAAGACAACAAGCTAATAACCGTGATAGAAATGATGCCGCAGATCCAGGCTGTCAAAAGAAGGAAAAATACGAAATTAGAAAAATCCTAATAAATCAATAAAGTATAAACCGAATGCCAAAAGAAAACATGATTCAAAGGAAACCTGCTCCGCTAAAATATAACTATTTTATATTATGTTTCAATAAAATACAAACCATTCTTATGTACTTTTCTAACAAATGCGGGCTATGTGATAGATTTTTTTTAAAGAAACGTATAGTCTGTTAGATTAAATTATAATTTTATAATATTGAATAAATTACATTTCATCTAAACGGGTTCATCGAAGTGCATTTCAATACTGTAGAGCTAACAAGACAACCCAGATCACTGACTAGTGAATTTATGTTATTTTTCACTGTTTTCACTTACTGACCTCCTAAGGACTTCAGGTTTTCTAGTACTGTATTGGAATTTCCAAGAAAAGATACGTACAAGATGCCTTTTAGTGTAGCAAAAGTAATAAGCTGTGTTGTCAAATGTGTGAAATTATCCGCTACAACGTCCTACCTGCCAATGACTTCTTCAGCTTCAACCATAATAATATATGAGCAAACAATCGATACAAACTCAAGGTAAACCGCTCCAGACTTGATTGCAAGAAATACGACTTCAGCAACAGAATAGT
>JANHJO010009245.1:11848-22760 GCA_032468235.1 Pseudoxyrhopus heterurus
AGCGCTTTAGGCTTGTGTCTGATAGTGTAAGTTAAGAGTTTCTTAGCATGGCTTGTATTTAAGCACATTGGATCAATTAAAATCAATTTGACATCTACACACTTTAGGGCTTGGCTAGTTTCAAATCAATTAAAGTCCTTATGACTTTCTGATTAGTACCCCAAGGTTATAAAACATTAATGTAAAACTTATTTTTGAACAAAATGGACATGTAAAATTCCAGACTTACGTTTTGAAAGGAAAAAAAAAGCTTCACTGAACAAACACAGAACTATTTTTAATTAGGTTTAGCTTTCTCTCCACCCCTCCCTTTCTTTTCTTTTCTTTTCTTTTTTCTTTCTTTCTTTCTTTTTTCTTTTTGATAAGCACAAGCTATAATTAGGGCAGAACTCAGGAGGCTATGAGTTTGATCCTAGGTAGAAGCAGTTATTGTTCTCTCTGGGCACAATGAGAATATATCTGCTGAACAAATCTCCCCATTGGCGTCAGGAAGGGCATCCGGCCAGTAAACACTCTGATAGCTCCATTCAGTTGCCCAAGGGATTATGGGCTCGTTAAACGAAGATGATGACAAGCTATAATTAGGATGTGCTGGACAGTTAAATGAAAATGAGGAAGTAGAGTTAACTAGTCCCTGTTGGCATGAAGTAAGCAAAAGGAACAGAACTGCCAAATAAAAATGTAAACAGTAAACAGAGCAGGTAAACAGAGCCATTTGTCTTTGCTTTCATTTGCAAAAATAAATCTTAAATCACAGCACCCAAAGTTCAACCATCTCATTTTGTTGAGCTCTGGCACGGTCCTGAATAAAACAAACCATCAGAAGGGTTGGAAAAATCACAGGGGACAATTTCCAGAGGGCACCCAGCACCCTCTTCCCCGCCCATCTCTGCATCCAGATCAGAGCAAACTCACAGGGCACGTGGTTCATATGGCAAAAAGAGAGGGTGATGTTTATTTATTCACTATCAGCAAAATAATTAACTGGCCACATGAGATAAAAGCTAGGCAAAAACATAAACAGATAATAATTGACATCCTCCCTCCCTCAATAGATTTCCAGACCTGGAAATAATTCTGCAGGTAACTGGCACAGATAGTTCTATGGGAGTGGCTTTGATTATGCCAGGTTTCACCTTCTTTATGTCGATAACAACAGCAGAATAGAGATGGCAAGCAGGACACCAGGTGATCCCTCTTCTCTTTTACAACATTAAAGAAGCAATTGGCAGATAGGCTGATCTATCCAACATTCCCTCCTTGTCAACACTGTGCATCCAGTAGTGAACCGTAATCAGTTATAGACCAGAAAATTGTTCCCTGCTCTGCGTCCTGGTGTTTCTCTCGGCCGGAAGAAGCAGTCTCTTGCCTAATGCTTGCTGAGGGCATCTGCCACCGTATCATTGGCTGGATTTCCCTTTTATTTGTCCTTTTTCTTGCATGTCTTTCAGGGGTGGGCTGCTGGGGGTTTGCGGGGGTTTGGGAGTCTGCCCAGTTCAGAGAACCCCCAAATCCCACTCCTGGCTGACTCCACTCAGCCTGCCCCGCCCTTCCCAGGAGTCTCCATGTGGTCCATTTTGGATCCCAGGTAAGTGGAGGGCCCATGTGGAGGCTCAGGTAGGGCAAAAAATGGGCCTCCCAGAAGTCTGGAAACAGGCCTGTTTCCAGCTTCCAGAGGGCCTCTGCAGCCCGGGGAGGCCATTTTCATCCTCCCAGAAGCTCCAAGAAAGCCTCCGGAGCCCGGGGAGGGCAACCCCTCCACCAAGGTGCAGGAGGCCAACTAGGCCATGCCCACTATGGCCACACCCGCCCAGCAACCAGGCAGAGAACCTCTTGCTAAATTTTTGCAGCCCACCCCTTATGTCTTTCACATAGTGTAGTTGGCTGCCTATGTGTTACATATGTGGACTGCTTTGTGTCTCCAGTTACATCTCAAGTTGTCCTTGGGTGATGTGGTTGGGGGCAGTTCTTTCAGTTTGAAATCTAGCAATACTTTGTGCAGTTTGCAGGCTTGTTGTGCAGTTTGTGTTCAGCCTCTATAGATCACAACGTTTTGTTTCTTGCTATATCTGGTGATGGGTGCAGCCTCATAAAAGAATATATATTCTGTAATTGATTTCTTATCAGATTTATCTCCAGCCTGATCCAAATCTGTACTGTATATCCAATAGGTTTTGAATTATTAGTAAGAGACAGTTTTAAATTAAAGTTCTTTAATGCATTTGCCTGATCTTTTTACTACTCCAGTCCTCATGTGATGGCTCACTAGTCTACTCAGCAGTTCAACTGCACTGGCTGTGTCTGATCTATTTCCATTTGCAGTGTATATGAGCTTTCCCACAGCTCCCCTATTCTGCTTATTATTGATAACTGCTTTGGTTCCTTCTTTGTTCAGGTATCTGGCTTCTATGGGCACATACATATGTAGTCCTTGACTTACAAGGATTTAGTGGCTTACAAGGTTTGATGACTGTTCAAAGTTAAAATGGGACTGAAAAAAGTGACTTATGACCGGATTCTACACTTAGGACTTTGCAGAATCACATGATCAAAATTTGGGCACTTGGCAACTGGCATGTATTTCTGACAGTTTCACTGTCCTGGGGTCAGGTGATCACCATGGTAACCTTCGCAGTTGGCGTCCAATGAAGAAAGTACCTGGGGGAAGCCAGATTAGCTTAACAACCCCATGTTCACTTAACAACTGCAACATTCCCTCCTCATCAACAGTGATTTGTTTAATAACGGTGGCAAAAAAGTTGTAAAATGGGGAGCAACTGGCTTAACAACTGCCTTGATTAGCAATGGAAATTTGGGGCTCAGTTGTGGTGATGGGTCAAGGATTAGACTCTTTTGCCTCATTGAACCTGAGAAAATTTATTAGGCCCTTTTCCCTTTCTTTTTGAATAAGCAAGTACCCTTTTTTGTCCTTCTCAATTTTAGTTCCAAGATGGAGGCTTATATCTGAAAGATGTTTCACTTTCACGTCTTCCTTTAAATTGTTCACTGTCTTCAAGTTGTCGCCCTTGTCTTCTTGCCCATGCAGTTAGAATATCAACATGGCCAAAAAACATACACTCATCTTCCATGTTTTACTCTTGTATACAAACCAAGGATCAGCTTTTCCTTGTTCAAAGCACCTGGTGTGGAACTTTTGATGTAGCCGATCAGAGCCTGCTTTAGCTACTTGCTTTAGTCCATATGTGGATTTTGCAAATTATAGTTTTGTTTCTCTGCCTATTCCAGATCTGGCGTTTGCGGCATGTAGATCACCAGGCAGAAAGATGGTCTTAATTATAAGGGCTCCACATGCAGTCTTTTAAATGGTGCTACTCTTCGTAAAATTTTGATGCTTGCCTATTTAATTACAGCTGCAAAAACTTTGTCATAGCCCCATCGTATTTTTTCGTGTGTAGCCTGTTACTATTAAGCTACTTATAGAGCTTTCCAAAGAACATCAGGCTTTGTTTTGAAAGCCCACTTGGAGCCAATGGCTTTCTAGACTTTTGGTAGTTCTATTAGAATCTATGTTTTGTTTTTGTGCAAGAGTTCTATTTCTGTGCTACACTGTCCCTCTTTGAGTTGGGATCAGGCACATTCTTTGCTTTGACTGTGTCCCATATTCCCTCAGAATGGCTTTCTTGGGTAGATCTTTGAGATCTCCATAATTGTAATTCTGGGTCTGACCACGTTATCCTTCTAGATCTGGTGTTATTTCAGATTGCTCAGATTCATTTCCAGTAGCCTCTTCTGACTTTGCTCTAGCAATATCACTTAGACTTGTATACTGCCCTGTTGTGCTTTACACACTCTCTGGTCAGTTTTCAAGGTTAGCATGTTGCCCCTTAACAACCTGGGTCCTCATTTTACCAACTTCGGAAAGATGGAAGGATGAGTCAACCTTGAGCCCTGCCAGGATCAAACTCCAGACTGTGGGCAGAGTTTGCCTGCAATACTGCATTCTAACCACTCCACTATCAGGGCTCCCATTTTTATTGCTATGCCGTTATTTTTGCCATTGTTATTTGCTGCTTCCCTTTCTGATCTTCCTGGGTAAATCTAGGTGCTCTTGGCAAACCCAGACAGCTTTGCACTAACATCTGTGTATTAGGGTTTATCTGGGATTATTCTTTCATTCATTCATTTAAATGAGCAACACTGCATGTGTTTATTTTTCCACTCTTAAGGACCAAACCCATTTATTTCCAGCATTATTCCTAACTGCATTATGCAATTTAATTTATCCCTTTCTTCCAATTTCTAAATCCTAATCCTTTATTTTTTATTTTTTAATCTCAGGCTTATCTCTGTGATCAAATCTCCTGTGCCATTTTGCAGGATTATTAGTCTGCATGCACCCTGCTGCTCTGTTTGCTGTAGGTCATGGGGTTTCAACCAATTTGCTTCAATGTGCTCTTTTTTCAACATTTCTTAGCGGTCCTTTGCAACTCTGCAAAGTCCATTTTAAGCACAGGTACGTTGCTTAAGATAACATAGACATGTAATTTGCCTCAAATTCAGGCAAACTATAGGCTTCTTAATATATTATGTTTCTGCTTTCATTATGATTTATCAGCATCTCAGTTTAGTATGGTATTTTCCACATACATCAACATTGCATTTGCTAAATTAACTTTTCTTTAGTAAAAAAAAGTACAGGCTTGTAAATACTTTGCTGCAAAAACATTAACCAGATGTGTCACTATCCAGCAAAAATCTCCCCCCCCCCAAATTTAAAATCATGTCCAGTTTTGGTAAATATTTATTTGCTAAGCTAAGTATTGTTTCTTTGTGTCTTATTGTTTGTGCAATTCCTATGCAAGCTTGACTGTTTTTTAGGACACTTAATCATTATCTCCATCCTTGTTTTGGTTTTAGCTTTGTAAAGTCCATATTTTTTCTTAATTCATCCTCTTTTATTGTAGGATGCCCTTTCTGCCCTTTAGAGAATTCTGTTCAGTTGCCTGGTTCGTGTCATGTTGGCAATTACATTCTCTCAGAAATTACTCTGTAAAGTTTGACTAATTCTATCATTTTCTGGCAAGGACTGTAATTTATTTATTTATTAATCAAATTTATATGGCCACCCATCTCACATAAAGTGGCTCTGGGAAGCATACAGCAATCAATTAAAACAATAAATGTATAAGATACCCATTATTAAAATATAAAAAGGCTCACAAGGCACAAGAGAGAATAAATGTCAACCACAATAATGGAGCCATCTTAAAATTTCACCAGTCATTCACCGGGACCTTCAGGCCTGATGCCAAAGCAAGGTCTTGAGAGACTTACAGAAAATTATCAGGGATAGAACAAACCTCATTTCTGGGGGGCGCGGGGGGGCGGGGGGCAGGGGGGCGGCGGACAATATTTCATAAGGTCTGTGCCACAGCAGGGAAGGTCAACCTCCTGGAACCTATCCAGGGTAGTTTCTAGCAGATGAGGCCCACAGCAATTCTTTCTATCAGATGTGATGGGACAAACAGATATAATGACAGTTCTAAAACTTTAGAAAGGTTCGCACTGTTTTTTTTAATCATCTGAATAGAGAGCTACTCTGACAGATGTTCCATTAATCTTCCATTTCCTGATGCTTTCAGATGCATGAGTTGCCTGCATTAAAGTATCATAGCTCATTCTTGAATATCCATATGTCTGTCTCAGTTTATCCCAGATTGCCTTTCCTGAAGCACGTTTTTGAATCATCTTAAAGTTTGTCAACTTTAGCTTCAGAATTATGATTTCTCTAATCCACCCTTTTTCATTCAAGCTATCCTGCCTGAATGGCATCTGAACACAGCATTTCCTGATTTTTCTGAGGTCCAGTTGTTCATGTAGTACCTCCACCCTCAAGCTTTTTTCTTCTCATCTTCAAGCCTGAGATTTTTCATGTATCATGTCATACCCATTTTTAAAAAATGCTATAATATTTTTGAAGACATGAAAAAAATTGCTCTTCAGTTAGAATGAAGTCCTACTACATATTCATATTGTGTAGATTCTGAGTTGATGCCTGACTAAGTGCCTTTAATTTAAGAAGTGAGGTGTTTTTTGATTGGATTCTATGATGGGTTCAGAATTTAATTTTGGGTCCTTTCTAGGCTCATAAGCCTTATGAAGGAATAGTATTATTAGTAATAGACCCATTCTCTATTCTGCACCATAAAGGGATTAATTTAGTGGACAGGATGATATATACAACAAGATAAAAGAGACCTTAATTCAGATTCTAGCCCGGCTATAAAGTTCAGGAACCAAACACTTTTTTTCATAATAGGGTGGTCGTGATTATTGTTTGACATCATGTTTTTCAAGGGTTTTTTTGTTTGTTTGTTTTTTAAATAGAAATGGATGACAAGTGATAGCTAATTTGAATCCTGTTCCTAGTATTTTATGATAGGGATTTTGAACAACTTGTGTGGGGTGGGGGCTGTTTTGGAAATATAACTGATATTGTTCAGCCTATTCAAATCACAGAGGCAGCATGGTGGATTTTTTTAAAAAAATGTTAAATTTAGATGCTGCCCATCTCACTATCCAGTTGGATTAGAAGGAGATACTAACTCAAAACTCTTGCTCAGTGGAAGAACATTCAACAGTTGGTCTCTAATACATCCATACTTCTCTTGGTAATTGGCTCCACTCTCTAACTTCTTTTCCTGTAAGGAAAATTGTTATGTATAAAATTCAGTTGAACTCCATTCTCCCTATTTTGCATTCTGGAATGTCAGACCCATTTTGGGTGAGACATCCTTCAGATAGTTTGAGAGTGCTATAATATCTCCCTTAGTCTCAAGACTAAGCGTTCCCAATTATTTCAATCTTTCTTCATTGTTAGATTCAATTCCTTGATCATCCTTGTTACCATTGTCTATTTCAGTTAGAAACCTCGTCAGACAGGGAGTTACAGCCTGATTTCTCCCCACTGGATTGGGGAGAGTATTCTGTACTGGCAAAGGATTCTATCCCATTTGTTGAATTAGTTGATTCATAGCTGTAGTTAGAAGATCCATCTGTACTGGCACTTGTTCTCCATGTGATAGCAAGTCAGTAACTAATCGTTTAAGCATAGTTGGCAGGTCTCCATATGTGTAGCCATTGTTTTGGCTACTTCATCCTATGCATTCTGAATAATGAACTCTCCTCTTATTGGTAAGGGAGTAAAGTCTGATATATATGTAGTGAGAGCTTGTCAAGCTGTAAGACTTCCTCCAGAGGCAATTAGTCTTTGGCTAGGAAATATTGATTGTGTACAGGAGGCAGCAGCCATATTGGATAGCTGACCATCTTTGAGCAGGTGGGAGAGATTTTATACAAGATCTACCCAGTCCACATGCTTCAGACCCATTAATAAAACTACCCCTTAAGAAAGTGGTTTTTTGAAAAGGCATCTGGATTTTCTTAGTTTTTTCCTTGAAAATGTTTTGCTTCTCAACCAAGAAGCTTCTTCAGTTCTGACTGAATGGTGGGGGGTGGAAGGATTTATATTCTTTGCAATCAGCAAAGTTAGTTCTCTGAAAGTCAGTCATTAGCTCTCTGAGTGTCGTAGAGTCCACTTGGGGGGTTATCTGTACCCTCAGGATCACCTGAATCAGAGTGCAAATGAGTGTGGAACGTTTTTGGTACTGCTGAAAGATCTGTGTTATAGACAGGAGATAGGAGATAGGTGTATTACCTATCTCATGTCATATTCCTCCCCATCTGTTGAGACAGGCCTGTTCAATTTTAATGTAGCTGGCCTCTTTGACTCCTGTTTCAAACCAGTGGTTCTCTCTGTACAGAATGTGTACAACACAGTCCTTTCAGAAGTCCCAATCGGGTTCCACACCCATGTTCGCTCTGATTCAGGTGACCCTGAGGGTACAGATAAATCCCCCCAAGTGGCCTCAAAGTCTCTCAGAGACCGAATGACTGACCTTCAGAGTTTTAAGATCAGATGACAGCAAAGTATATAAACCTTTCCATTACTTATCATTCAGTCAGAATGGATGAAGCTTCTGGATGAGAAGCGAAATGTTTTTAAGGAAAAAATTAAGGTCCAACTGCTTTTTGAAAAGCACTTTTGGGACAAATGTGACCTGGGTGAATAAGAATCTCCATAGACTTGTACCCTCTATGAAGACTACTTTTGGATTTCCTTTTCTTGCTTTCCCTAGTCTCATCTGTCCCATGTTGACATTCTTTGCATTTCTGCTCTCCTATCTAGATAACACCCACATATTAGGCTGGAATCATCCTGGCATTCAAGTAATCCTGACACCTTTAAAGGAACTATTGATGATCACTCTTACTATGTTTTTCAAACAAGTCAGATACCGATAGAAGAGAATATTTATAGTTCGAGGTTGAACTGTGGAGTCCTTGGTGTTCTCTGTGCTTGGTTGTTTTCTTGCAGACATTTCATTACCAAACTAGGTAACATCTTCAGTCCTAGCTGATGTTATCTAATTTGATAGTGAAATGTCTGCAAGAAAACAACCAAGCTCAGAGAGCACCAAGGACCCCACAAACCAATCAGAGTTTGTAAATCATCCAGCAGTTTGGCACATGCTTCACTGAAGTCAATTTATATTACATCCACAGGATTCCCACAAAATGTTAAAACGATATCCAGATAAAAAAGTTGACTTTGGGAATTTATTGCATTGTTTTGAAGTGGTTAGAGCACTTGTACTTTTCCGGTATCAGTGTCAATCTCATTGGTCCCTGGTACCCCAGATACTCCCAACCACCCACCCATTTAGAAAACATAACATTTATTGTCTTTCCGTCATCTGGCTCTTCGTTAATTCTTCAGGGTGTTCAAAAATAGTATGTCCAATTTCAACAAATCATCAACAATTTCTTTTAATACCCTAGGATGAAATCTATCTGGATCTGTAAATTTAAATTCACCAAAAGAAAACAAATATTCTGACTGTCACAATCACAAATGTCATCTGGTCCCTTCTTTGTGCTCTTCAAAATTACCTAAATGAACATATATTTCTGTGGTTTTGAGCTGCAGTGGCGCAGTGGTTAGAGTGCAGTACTGCAGGTTACTTCTGCTAACTGCCGGCTGACTGCAATTTGGCAGTTCGAATCTCACCAGGCTGAAGGTTAACTCAGCCTTCCATCCTTTCGAGGTAGGTAAAATGAGGACCTAGATTGTTGGGGGTGGGAATATGCTGACTCTGTAAACCGCTTTGAGAGGACTGTAAAGCGCTGTTAAGCTGTATATAAGTCTAAGTGCTATTGCTATATATGTTCTTTTTTGAGAAGACTGGGGGGGAAAGACTTGTGTTGACCTTGTTTGTTCCAGTGTTTTGAATGTATTAAAAGATGCTCAGTAGGTTGTTGTAGGTTGTTATTATCAATCTTTACCAAATCTGTTCAATTTGAACCCCTTTTTTTTGATACCCTCTCTATGTCTCCAGGCTAGCTGTCTCTATTCTTCCATAGAGACCTGTCTTTCTTTCCAGCTCCCCCCCAAAATCCCTTTCTTGTATTCAGATTTTCATGACACATTGGGGTTTTTGCTCTCTCCCATTTTTTTCTCATTAGTATTGAATATTTTCCCTGCTTTTTAGGGTCTTCCAGCCATCTTGAACATTTTCTCATTAGTTTCTCCTGCCACAGAATCCCTCCTATCACTGCACAGAATTTTTTTAAATAATCCGCTTTTTTTGAAGTCCAGGTGATGTCTTTCGCCTTGAATTATTTCCTGTTAGGCAATTTTCCATGGTGGATTATAAACTTCTTTTTGGCAGTTTGGATTGCGTTGTGCAGCCTGATCCTTTGGGTTTTGTGAAGGCAGATGCACTTGCTTATTTTTCAGGAGGTGTGAGAGTATAATTTGATTCTGGGACCAGAGCATCTATGAAATTCACTCAGCAAAACATAGTTAAATTTGGCTCCTTTTGCAGCCTGCCACCATAGTTATGCATACGGTGATCTTGAGAAAGATCTTGAAACCTTTGACTTAAATGTATTTTAAACAAGCAACCGTAAGCCAGGCTTGTTTTTCTGATGAGTTGGTAATCTTGACAGAGTAGACAGACTGTACTTTTAAATTTTCGATTGTTAGTTTGGTTTTGCTGCAAAACAACAGGCCATTTTAATGCAGAATAAAAATAAACACCAGTACAGTCTCTTTCCTCTTTTCTCCGTCTAGTCCAGCTCCTTTCCCTAGCAAATCTCCAGATTGTCCTTCACTGTATTTCCACTTCACTGCTTCAAATTGCTGAGACAGTAAATCTTTAAAAGTGCTTCTGGAGAGACAAGAGCAAGAGTTATGATCAGGCACTGCTGAATGATTACAGTTCAAAGTCTTCCCGGATATGGGGGAGTGGCAGAGGGGGCTGTTATTTGGTCAGCAAAGGTACAAGGGGGTCATTAGTGTGTGTGTGAGCATGGCAGATAACTGGGTCAATTTGGATTTGCTACTCAGCTGACAAGATGGAATCGCCACTCTTATTCTGCTATCAATAATTAGGTTTTATACCTGCCATTCAGAACACTGGCAGGCTATGGTTTCCTGCTCGGGTTGTGAAGGGGATGGTGTGTATGTGTGGATCTCTCTCTGTGTATGTGTGTGTTTGACAGAAATTTAGCTGCTAGAAGTAGCCTTTGTGCAAATCATTCATTCAACTAAATCTATATCTATAAAACAGAAGTGTGAGCGTGTATGTTTGTGGGTATGTCCTGGATAGGCTCCTCCCCCCTGCACCAATCACGCCCAAACTTTACATACATGTTCTTTACACTCGGGAGAGGTTCCTTGTGGGGGTCATGGATGATGTTGGGGCTTCTTTCACCCCCAAAATTGGTGCCAAAGAGAACACCCCCACTCTTCTGCAGCCACAAACCTCTACTGAGCATGTGCGGAGGCCTCTGGATCTGCCCAGGCAGCAACAGGCAGATCGGAGGC
>JANHJO010009255.1:0-14700 GCA_032468235.1 Pseudoxyrhopus heterurus
GAACTGAAAAAGCTTCTTGGATGAGGAGCAAAACATCTTCAAGGAAAAACTAAGTCCAGTTGCCTTTTGAAAAAGCATCTTTGGGACAATACAATTGATGGTGATCCTTAACTATTAGCCCAATGGGAAAGGAACAGCGTATATCCCCAAATTATCTTTATTTCTTATTTTCATTTCTACGGCAGCATGGCCTTCGTTTAGTACTACTGTACAGTATGGCAATCAAGCAAAAAGATATCAAGTTATCTTCCGTTTCCCAGATGACAGGCTACAGAGAATGTTAGCCTAATTAGAATTTCAAGACATTCCTGCTATGGAAATACTTTGTGGGAGCTGCTGTTTCTGATGTCAACTTGGCAAAATCAGTGCAGTTCTTTTTTTAAGTTGGCAAATAGGTGCCTTGCTACTAAAATTAAAGGCATTCAGAGACTTCTGCTCTGAAATGAAGGCAAGAGTAATTAACTCTGTCCTTGAATTAGATTTTTTATGGGCAAAACTGCCTATGTCTCTTACAACAGATAATTACATCCAACTGGTTAGTAGTTACCCATATATCACCCCCCCCCCAAAAATAAAAAAAATAAAACCCAAAGTGGGATAATTTCTGAAGTTTTTCAGCTTACTTTATTTCCCAAGAATCTTTAGACATTGGTTCTAATAATTGGGGATGTACTCTCTGGAAACAGTTGCAATGATTTTGCCAAACTAACATCAGAAACGGCAACTCTCACAAAATATTTTCACAGCCAGAATGTCTTGAACCTCTAATTAGGCTAACATTTTCCATAATTTGTCATCTGGGAAATGGAAGATAACTTGATTTCTGTTTGTTTGATTGTCATACGGTCATACTAAACAAGGCCATGCTGCCAGAGAATTGGAAATAAAAAAATATTTGGGGGATTAGGTTGTTCCTTCCCCATTGGTTTAGTGGTTAGGGATCTCCATCAATTGTATTATTGATGAAAGTAGATGGGCCATTTTCAAAATGCTTTTATTGAAGCCAGTTAGACTATACTTGCACCTCTCCATAACTGAGGATGTGGGGGAAGGGAGTGTACTGTTAACTTGCAACACAAGCAGGCAGTTTGTGGTGCTGAAGTTGAATCAGTTCACGGTGTTTACAGAACCTCAGAATTATTTCCACATATTTTAAAAATGCAAACGTGTAGTAAAGCTAGGGGCAAAAAGAAAGATAGAAGGTTTGCATGGGGCACTCAGTTCACATTAACATCTCTTTCAATTGCAAAGCAGGCTGACATTTCTATGGATTGAGGTGGCATGATCTCTGTGCATCTCACATGTGGATGATGAGTCTTCACAGAGTCAGTAATGGAAATTTCTAGAGCTGCAGATGGTTTCTTTGGAAGCTTAACATCCAGTTCACACTTGAGAATGTTCTCCATTGCTTCCATTAGTTTCCTTCTGACACTATAGCATCTTCTGGATTCTTCCCTTCTCAAAAATGTGCTTAGTGATTCAGAGGTTGTTTTATTATTTTTGTTTGCTCCCCTGCATCTTTCACTGAGGCAAAGGTTTTGAAGGAGTCCTCTGCGGATGTGGGGTAAAGGCACACTTCAAAAACTATGCTAGCAAATTGCTCCCTACCAACAACCATTCTTTCTGTCTGCTAAGACTAAAAGAGGATCATGTCATAGAAAGCTATCTTGATTGTTAAACAAGCTTGAAAAACACCATTTGCTCAAGTGTCAGGCTCTACTTACGAGATAAGGTCATTCTCATATCTGTTTGGGCTTCAAAGATAATGACCTTGGAAACTATGCCAGTCACTTCAGAATCAATAGCTCCAATTTGATCTTCAATGCTAACCACTCTTATGAGTTCAGGCTCAACCTGTGTGCTGATCTCATACCATTTGTTACTATTTCAAGCAAGTTACTGAATTTCCCATTCCAGTCATTTGTCCAGTGATATTCCTGATTAAAAAAAAGTCTTCAGTACAATTCCCTTTTTGATAGTATATCAAAGGTGTCCTCTTTTGGGCCTCATTCAACTGCATCACTTGAGAGGATTCATGTGCTATAACCCTCTCCTTGCCTCCAGCTTTGATAGAACCTGAATAACTTTCTAAGACAGAGATTCAACAGTCCAGACAAGTTGCCAAAGGAATCATGTTCTTCTCAGTTCAGGTCATCCTGATCAGTCCAGGTCATCCCGATCTCACTAAAAGTTGCCACTCCCTCAACTCTTCCTACTACAGCTCCTCTGATGAAGGATTTTTATATAGACTAGTAGGTCCTGTTTAGACTAGTATATAGACTAGTATAGATCCCATTTTTCTTCCATGCATTGTTCTTTCCATGCAGTGTGACCAGTGGCATCATTTAGGGACCAGATTTCAATGTGAATTCTACCAATCTGCCCCATTGGACAGCACCACTGATACCTTAAAACTTTGCCTGCATAGGTTCATTCAAATTCTGAAGATTATCGCTTTGACAATTTTTCCACTTAAATCAGACCACCTACAGTATTTCACTCTTTCATTTATCTCCTGACTCAATAGCATCTGTTTCCTTAATTACAAAATACCTTAAGAACTTGCATGAAATTTAAGGATTAATATTATCTTCTCTTTTAACACTTGATACCAAATTCTATTATTGTGGATGCTTCTCAAATCTCAGGCTTACTAAATCTAGTGTATTGAACGAGAGGCTGTTACATCAAATTCCTGGGTTCTTATTTGAGTATGTAGCACAATCTTTTTTAGGATTTGTGTGTCGTTTCCCTTATTCTTCATGTTAAGGTTCTTGAGATCTTCCAGAAGTTTGCAGTAAAGTCAGGCACATACATTCTAGTCTTCAAAGCTTTTACTTCAGTAGTTTCTTTAGAGATGATAAAAGAGATGGATTTAAGAAACTGAAACACTTCAACTTGTGATAGAAAAATCTAGATGATGATTCTTCAGAACCTCCTGCCTTTACTAAAATTGGTTTGTATTAATTGGTTTACAACATGCCTGTTCTCACATTACAAAAGTTACAACACAGGAAATATCTTTTAGTAGATGTTCTTTTCTTTAGTTTCTAAGATGTACCATGATTATTCGTCTCCATCTTCTCATTATCCAAATATACCTGTCATAGACAATTGTTGCTCTTTTTAATCCATCTTTGAAAACAGATCCACAGAACCGTTCATCTTCTCCATCTCTCAGGCTTTGAGATGTCTTATTTGCATTCTGCTGTATTGTTTCCCTTCATAGGGGCAATTCTAGATTCACACTGACCAGACTACTCTGGAAAAATGCTGTAAGCCTTCCCCAGCTGGCTCAATAAATACCGTGACTAGTGGATTATGGCAGTTTCTATTTCAGGATTTAGTCCACAAAGCTTTCTGTATTTAACTGTTCTCGGTTATAACTCCCACAATCATCATCTGAAAAGCTGACTGTCACCTGTGCAGCTTACATTTCATTCTTGTGTAGAGTTGAATCTTCTTGGAAGATTCACAACTGATATCCCCATCATATTTGAATTACCCACTGTAAACGCTTCCAAATTAATGAATATGGGTGTCACCTGTTTCCTCCTATTATGTTAATCATCTAGAATTCATGGCATTCTTCAACTATGTACAAAGTTTAGTCCTGTGTTTTGGAATCAGGGGGACCAGCTATTTTTATATATCAATAAAAATGCAAAAACTCGCGCCTCTTTCATGTTGTAACTAATCGTAGGATATTAGTGTTTAATCCACAAGACATTGCCTAATCATCCCACAATAAATAGTTCTCCTAGGAAGACAAGGAAGGGAATTAACCCAACGACCCTTCAGGTAGCAGCATAGATTTTTGCAGTTCTGTTTCCAAGTAAGAACCCACACACCACTTTTGCTCAAGTAGTAGACTGCATTTTTTTCCTGTTTTGTTCTTCAATCTGGGGAAACTGAGATAGGTGAGAACTTCCCACTAAAAACATCCCCTGCAGCTCTCACTAGCTTCTAGTATTGGTTATGCATGGATGCATTTCCTATATGTATGAATGCACTAGTGAGCACTATTAGAGGTAAGCAGACTGTCTTTATGTTCTATTTTATGCTGGTGTGTTAGAGTATTTAAAAAGAAAAACTACTTTATTCCTTTCTAGGGGAATTGATGATGAGCCTCCTGTGGTATTATAGACCAGAGCACACTCAAGGAGGCCGTAATTCTAGCATGCATCAGGTGAGTATTTGGCCAGGATGATCAGGAATGGAAGTCCAGGATATTCAAACGAGTCAGCAAAGGCTGCTTGATGTGATGGTTCTGATGTTTCTAATCCTTCTTCAACCAATTATTTGCAAAGAAAAGGAGGATCATTTTATGTTCCTGCTTTAACAAATGCTTAGTGTTTATTTTACAGTTTGGCCACTTCTTTCTAGACGTGGGAACATTTCCACTGTTTCATAAGCCAGAAAAAGTAGCAAAGACTACATTAAAGACTAACACATTTATTGCTTTGGGTGTTTCGGCTGTACCAAAGTAACATAGCTGCCCTCTGGAATAAGTTGAGAAGTAATTTGAGTGGCAAGGCATTTAAAGACTTTCCATTACCTCACCCCAAACATTCATAATTTTATAAACAATCCTAAATTACGCTGAAAGTATCCTTTTATCTCTGTGAATTTGTTACAGAATAGTTCTTGTTCATATTTTAAAGTTGGCTTTCCTTCACTTTAAGACACAAAAAGCTATGGAAGCATTCGCTTTTAAAATTGCAAGGTTATCTTTAAAAGCTACTTTCCCAGTTTAGTGTTTTATAGCACAATAAATGCAGAGGTTCTCTCTCATTATGATAATTTTGGTACAGCTAAATGTTCTTTTCCTCTGTTAAGTCTTTGGATGTAGGAAAATTGTTTCTTTCAGTAGCAACAAAAAATATTCTTGCACCTCCTCCTCTTTCCCCAACTAGCTATTGCTATTATTAACTATAATTCCAACTACAATGACCCCCTGATAGGATGATCCAACCACCTTTGATGCCTTCAGATCTAAAATTTCTAGACTAACCAGTGAAAATATGAGTGCTGTTGCCTTTTAGTTTAAAATTGTGCTTTGAGGGGGTGAGAACTTTGAAGAAAAGGCAATAATTGATTTGAAGTGTTGTCAGGTTGATCCCAGAAATTAAAATATAAGAGCTACTTGAAAATGAGGTCTTCTGGTCAAGTTATATAAGTAAATGAATAGGTAATTGAGGGCCGTGAAATGTCTATGCATATTTCTGAACTGGCAGACTTCCATTTTAGCTAGATACTTTACATTTTATATAAAATATAAATACTAATATGTAATCTATTTCAGTTAAATTTCTTTCTTGGCTCCCTCAAAGAAGTGCTGTTTAAAATGCTGTTTTTTTCATGCACACATGAAATGCCTTGTATAACAGTTATATAACTTAATGTATTGATAGGCTGTTGTAAACTCTCACATAAATTAATAAGAATAAGTTCTCATCCATCTCCTTTTCCGTACATTCCAGGAACTAAGTTGAGGTGGAACTTACTAATCACTAAATGTATGCACTTAAACTTCAAAAAGCCCGATGTGCTATTAAGTCCTGGGATAGGACCAGAGACATCCAGGTTCAGGGTTCAAATCTATCCTGGATGTGAAAGTTCACTCGGTAGCTTTGGGCCAATTGTTACTTCTCAGATCAATTTACCCCAGGATAATTCTTGTGAGAAGAAAATTAGAAGAAGGAATGTTTTGATGCCGCCTATAGCTCCCGAAGTAAAAGCAGGATATACATTTACTAAACAAATATGTTCATTATTGCTATGTTACAACATAGAAGTCAACTAATTGGACACTTAGTGCAGTATCTCATTTTTAAAAAACAGAGACTAATATTGCCTTCAGTACCCTTGACATATCTTTTTTGCTTTTGAGCCACCCCCATTAATGAAACATTAGATCCCACAATAGTAGCCTAATCACTGGGGCCTTCAGAGAATAAATATATTCTTTGATTAAAATGTACATCTCAGTGATGAAAAGTTTGCCTCACTTGGTATATGGGCTCAGAAGATTACACTCCAGAAGGTGAACGAAAAACCCACACTCCGAATGCTTTATATATGACTTGAAAATGTAACCATTAATGTTTAAATCATCACATGTTGGTCTCCTAATACAATTGACCTACTTCTTGGTAGAACTGGGCTTAAAGATGTAGCCCGAAGAGCATGTAAAAATAAGATGTGTACTTTAACACATCACAGACAAAAGCATACGATGGAAAAATGTTCTTGTACACTTTCTTGCAGAATGAGATCTTTGCATCCCGACACCAGGATGAGAACAGCGTGGCCTGTATAGAGGAGAAGTGTTATGTTCTGACCTTTGCAGAGTACTGCAGGTAGGTGGTGCTCTTACCATGCCTGTTTTATGGTCTCTGTGCTCCAATATAACAGTTCCACAAGACGGGTTTGTTTGTTATTGGAAGGGTGCTCTCTCTCTCTCTCTCTCTCCCCCTCCCTCCCTCTCTCTTCCTCCCTCCCTCCCTCTCTGTAGTCGTGGTTTGTGGGGCATCACAGATAGTCCAGTACGCAAATTGAATTTTCCTCTTATTTACTGGGCCAGAATGGCAGAGAGTGAGAAAGACAGACAGACAGACGATCCATAGAGTGACATGTTATAATCAAGCTATTGTGGCATTTTCACCAATGTCCTAATGAGATCACTTTGGCATTTTTTTTCAGACATTTTTTGTATGTGCCTACTAGCCTATCCATACATAGATCACTAAAAGTATTGATCTATGTTTTGCACCAGCCTCAGCTAGGTTATAGGTTCGGTAATTCAGCATATATAGAAGGCCCCAGATTGCCTATTCCTGCTGAAGACATAGCAGTAAAAACATACAGAAGTCCAATTATTTGGCCTTTCAGCTGGATGTATTGATTTTGCTGTATTTTTATGAGTTTTGATATTTGTATTATGTATTTGTTATGCAGCATCCACTGTCATTTGACAGTGTACAAGATAAATAAGTGAATGAATGAAATGTACGAGATCCAAATGTCTTAATAAACATGTTTGTGCTTTTGATCTTGGAGTAGGGATGCATGGGAAGGAACAATGGAACCATGCTATTATTTTTCCTCGCTTATTTTCTCAAACGTTTTGCCAATACATCCTGAGCCAACTTTTGTAGATCTGGAACCCACAGCTCCAAATCTACAAGAAAAAGAGCAATGTAATCTACTGTGGGATATTGGTTTTCTTTGCCTTTTATCATAGTGCAAGACTGTGGCGGCACAGTGGTTAGAATGCAGTATTCAGACTAACTCTGCCCACTGCTAGGAGTTCAATCCTGACCACTGTTGACTCAGCCTTCTATCCTTCCGAAGTCAGTAAAATGAGGACCCAGATTATTGGAGCAATATGCTATCACTGTAAATTGCCCAGAGACTGCTGTAAAGGACTATGGAGCGGTATATAAGTCTGAGTACGATTGCTATTACTATTGCTATTGTACAGTAGCTTGTAGACTATATATAGCCCTTGGAAGCCTTCTGGGTGCCCACCATGGCTCCCAGTACCCTGTCAACCAGCTGGTTGATGGGCAAACAGCAAAAGATTGCTGAAGTCCCACTGTCAAGTGATTTGAAGATGTATCACTAAGTGAAAGGAAGGAGGAAGGAAGGCTCATGGCTCCCTTTTTCACCATATAGCTTGCTTGGGACTCAGCAGTCTTTTGGCTTGGGCCAGGGAAAGAATTTTTCACTATGTGCACGTATGTGTGTGTGAGAGAGAGAGCACAGCCTCCAACTTGCCACTAGGCAACCATAATAGCTAACTGACTCTTTGCATTGGAAAAACTAAATAAATAAAAACAAAATTTGATAAATCCCCGAGTGAATGAATTACGGCCAACTGCTGTCAGAGTAACCAAGAATGCACTAGCATCATTACCTGGCTGTCTTGCAGATTTTGTGCCTTGGCAAAGCGTCGCGTGGAAGGGATTCCAGGCAAGAAAACGGTGATGGTTCCTCCTTCTGAAGAGTATTCCACCCCTGCACATCGCAAGGTGCCAGAGGACACTGACCCGGAGTTGGTTTTTCTCTGCCGTCACGTCTATGATTTCAGGCATGGACGCATCTTGAAGAATCCACAGTAACACCACTGTGGCATTAGTCAGCAGTGATAGCAGGCCATTAGGCAGGCTAAGCTCTTTGTCCATGTAGGGGCCTCCTTTGGTGGAGTGCTGCCCACAGGCACTACATAACAACCCCGAAGCACTCAGTCCTCTATAATGGGAGCAGATTTCCTGTTAAGGCAGATCTTCAAAGCACAGCACTTCATATAAAAAGCATAAGTGGAAATATATATCTATAAAGAAATGTGTGTCTGTATATAGATATAGGTGCTTGCTTCTGTAAATCTATATCTATATATCTGTACAATGAGCTTCATATACTGGAGGGAGGGGGGAAGGGAGGATAAAAGTGGATAAAAGCCAGTAAACTGAATCTAGAGCCAATCTTGTTGGGGATGAGTAGAACATACTGAAGGAAAACTTCAGTGTAGAAGTGAATCAAACTATAAAAAGGTTCCTGATGTCATGTCCTTCTAAAAAGAAGAAGGACATATATCCTTTTGTTTAGTGTAATACTGAAAATGGAGATGAGACTGTTTTGGAAGCCATCAATATACTGAAAATCCTTTTCATATTCTGCATACAGTACATACTACTTGAGAAGGACCACACTCAAGTATTTTGTATTGTGTGATTGCCCAGTTAAATTGTTGCTTCAAAGCAGAAAGTGGGAAAGATGTAATAAATCACCTCACACCATTATGAAAAGCTGCATATCCTCCTAAGGTTGAAGCTCTAAGCCAATTGCTTAGCATTAACTTACATTGACATATATAGGACCTATTTCCAAATAAATGCCATAAAAATCAGGATATCAGGAAACAGGCCCAGCCTTAAAGATCATGCTTATTGGGCACAGCAATGGTGAGGGTGATAAGGTGGCACTTGAAAAGTTCTCAGAGTTTGAGACATAAATAACAGCTGCTACAATACTGATCTCTTCTCTCCACAAACTTAGAGAGGCCTGCCTATTTGGGGCAGAGGTAATTTATATTTTTTCCTTTCCACATCCCATTTTCTTTGCTCTCATATACAGTCCTCATAGAACCTGGATTTGCACACTCATCTAACTTGGGAGGGCTAGAAGCCAGAGTTAAGAAACGATAGCATAGTGCATAGTGCTTGAGTGTCAGTCTTTCAAACAGGCATCGTAACCCAACTGAGTCTGTTTTTGCCTGTCTACCTCTCTTCTCTCCCACCCAGAATATCTTAACACTGACATATAAACATGCCCGTGATGGTGAGACTCTGGCTTCCAAAAGGAACTGGCCGATGAGAGGTTTGCATTTTGAGAAACTGCTACTTGATTCTCACAGATATTTCTGCCTCTTGCCTTACATGTATAGCTCTTAGAATACTTTAGTTTAGCTTTAACACAAAGCTGTTTCAGTTAATTCTAAAGCAAACCAAAGGACAGCATAAGAAGAGTCCACCCAATCAGTCAACACCCAGCTGGGATTCCATTTGTAGATTGCACTAATTCGAAAGGAGAATCAACACTGTATTAGTCCATGTACCTGCTGACAGCCAGAGTTGCTCACCTGAACTAGGGACCTATGTAGTTGCTTTTTTTCCTTTTGTAAGGGGTGAGGGAGATTTAATTAGTGTTCAGTTATTATTGAGGCGTTCTACGGCTTTAATATTGTTATCTTTTTGAGTAGAGTTAGCACTATCTTCTGACCCTCAGGCTAGAAGCAAGAGTTTGGCCACCTGTGTTCTATATCTATCCTGGAGAAAGTAGCCCTACCATATTCAGCTTCTTGTGTGTTGACACAAATGGTACCTGCAGACTTGCTCTACATACCAAAGAGGGGAAATGATGGGGGGAAACTGTGAAAAAGTCTAACCAATGGTGGATAGCAGAGATCAGGTGATGATTGCATTCCATCAGGAATGAGTATATTCCTGCTTGGAGGAGGAATCTTCCACCCTAAGGCTGAGCATGAATTTTCCAAGCTTGCTAGTGTCAGAGTAGTGGCTTCCTTTTATCAAAACCGCTGCTTTGGGCACATAGAAGGGCTCTTGGTTAACTAGGGCTACAAAGCATATCTTGTGGCAGCAGCACAGGTATGGAACCGAAGATTCCGTACAACTTTCCTTAGTGCAGGAGAAAGCAACCCTGGAGGGGGAACTGTTTGATGGAAGGGGTAAGCATTGGGAGCAGTATTATATGCTCTGCAGCCATGGCCTGTTCTTCCATTTGCCAAGTCAAGGAGGGAAAGAGAGAGATAAAGGGACAGTTCTTGAATGATCTGGGTTGGAGTGTGTATGAAGAGTTGGTTAGTCTGATCTATGCAGAATCAGATTCGGGATTCTTTTTTTCTTTCTTTCTTCTTCTTAACTAGAAACTCTAGTGCCAGAGAGCCTCTTCCCAAAAATATTTTTTTAGACTTCATGGTGTGGTGGCTGGAATCCTCAGCATGGTGACTTGAGACCCAGATTCAGGGTGGTCTTCCTGCCCTCATGAAAGAAGATGAAATTTAGCTTCAGAAACAAAGCAACTTCGTAAAGTCCTGATTTCTGTTGCTACTTCCTCCCCCTCCTTTCTCTAGCTTCTCCAGGCAGGAAAGCAACAGGAGTCTAAATACAAACAAAATAAATTTAAAAAAATTAGTTACCTACCCAATTCTGAAATTGGGTTGGAGCCCCTTTTCTGAAGATCAGAAACCCAAAACCTTCCCTGCTTCTGATAATTGTCAGAATCTACTTCAGGCCAAGAATATTGTTTTAAAGATTTGTGTAGTTGTTTTATGCTGTTTGCAGACAGCATGTAAATGATTTGAAATGTCTTATCTTCAATGAAAATATTTCATGCTTTTTTAATCTATTAGATATGGAAATATTTTTGAAACTGAAAATGCAGTCAGTAGAATTTAAATTGAAATGTAATACATGTAAAATATATTTTAGTTGATAATTTTGTAAAATGCACTTTTTGTGTCTCTTCCCTTGTTTCCCAGATCTGTATTTCAGTGTTTACAGATGGAATGAGAACATTCCCTATACTCTCCTTCTGTGAAAAAGATATATTAGAAGTAATTCTTAAAAATAAATTTGAGAAATTGTATTGACTTAGAAAACAAAACTAAAGCCGTTGTCTAGTTTTTATTATGGATACTATATGTATTAATGAGACTGCACAGTAACAGGAAAAGACATTGCGTTTATTTTATTAATTAAATGGATAATCCTGCCATACACTTAAAAGTGACTCACAAAATAATATGGTATATAAAATACATTTATTCTTTAAAGTTGGATGAAATCCACCATGCACATTTTCACCATACAATATTTCATATTAGGAGGGAGACTCTTTGCTTGATGTCAGCACATCTCTACCACCTTCTCTCTGGTCCTTGGAGGGAAAACGCATAATAAATGTCAAGCTCCCTTTGCTCAAAGGTTCCCTAGTCTTGACTTCCGAAATAGAGTGGCAAAGTAGCTGCAGTAATCCTGAGCCTAAGGCTGAAATTGAGAATCCTTTTCCCTGAAAGATTCTTTCAAGCTTCAAGAAACAGCCCAAACTCAGAGATCAGAAGGTTATTTTTTGAAGACTGAACTTGGAGAGAAGCAACTCTACTTCAGTTTTAATTCTGTTCCCCTGCAGCATCCGATCGCTTGGTGATGGTCCTTTTAGGTCTCTTCATCACAGGCACTTGAAGCAAAACAAACAGCAAGCACATAGAGTAGAGTAGAGTAGAATTAGAATTAGAATAGAATAGAATAGAATTCTTCATTGGCCAAGTGTGATTGGACACAAGGAATTTGTCTTTGGTGCATTTGCTCTCAGTGTACATAAAGAAAAAATAAAATAATTCATCAAGAATTCCTGTAAGGGTTAGTGTTAAAGCAGACAAAGAATTGAGGCGCTTGAGTAAAACATTGAATGGAGCCCAGTTAGGCTCAATTAGACTTTGGAAGCATTTCAAGAGCCTTGCTAATGAATGATAGCAATACATGATGGGTTTCCTTTAGAACAAATGAGCAGTGCAAAGCAAGAAGGGATGATGAAATACTTTAAACATACATTAGAGCGCTATTTTGTTGTAGCATGCTACTAATGCAGCTTTTTCCCACTTGCTAGTGCAAAAATATATCAGCTTCATTTCTGATTTAATTCTGATATCCAGGACAGTTAAAACAAAATTTTTAGAGACGGGCAATTAAATGGTAAAGAAGTGCCATCTGGTGGCAGAATAGCAATTTGTAGAAGCATCTCAGTCTTACCCACTTAAGGATAAATTGATCAATCGTTGCTTGACATGCTGTGCTTCATTTTTAAAGGCACGAGCCTTCCTTTGACTTTGAATGGTGGGGCCAGGATCTGCATATCGAAGAAGGGAGGTGGAACAAGGTCCAAAATTAAATTCATTTTTCATTTAATTAATTCAATGTAGATAAGGTAAGTATTGTGTAACATAAGCAACATTTATGAATGCCCTTCATCTGTCAATTTTAAAGTTACAAAGTGCCATCAACTTTGCAAGAGAGGAGGCAGTTCTGCAGTCCACACCTCAGGATTTCTAGAGGGGACATGCTACTATTACACCTCAGATTGGACAGACCTGTTGTATGAGGAATTAATTCTAATCAGAGGTGTGAGAATTCAACACACACACAAAATCCCTTTAAGTTGTACTCAGGATAAATGATGGGCAGAAATATTTTTGCTGCAATTAGTTTATTACTGGATAGAATGCCACCAGCTATTCATAGATGGTGAGCCAGCAGGAACATAAATAAACCCCTTGCCTTCGCATGAAAGAAACGACGACGTCCTCCAATCCGGTGTCTCTCAAATGATTTGGGGAACACCTCATCTTCCTTAATCTGGAAAAGGCAGGAGGAAGTAAGATTGGACCTTGCTCGGTGACTTCCAAACAGGCTTGAAACCTGTCAGATTTTTGCTTTTGTCTTGAGAAATCCAATAATCATTGCCAGTATCATGCAATGAGTGAAGTGATGGCTATGATCAGGGGAAGAAAGCTCCCTTGCTCTGAGCTCCGGGAGAAAAGGGATGTGGACATTAAAAAAAAAAGTTTTTAAATGTGATTTTTTTTTCTGAAGCTCAAAAACAAAATATCCCCTAACATTCCATTAAACCATTTCTGGATGGTTATGTTTCAATAGAAGCAACAATCTAGGTGTTTCTTTTAAATAAAAATCAGTGCTATATTGCAACAACAACAACAAATACAGAAAATTCTAATTCTGTTACTATCTAATGGTTGTCCAGATTTCTGCAGCCTATCGGCCTTAGCCCTAGTCTTCCTTGAACTCAAAGACTGAACAATCATTTGCCTTGGTGGGATGAGGCAAGGGGGAATAATGGGAGTAGATGAGAAAACGAAGATAAAATTTATTAAAATGCTAGCTGTGTATTTTTGATCTTATAAATGCAAAATTTTCAAAGTAATTACCTTATTGTTTTACCCAGCAAGGACTATGAAAGTCTAATCCATTTACTGAAAATTTGTTTTATGAATGTTTTAAATATACCTGTTCTAAAGCTATATTCTTGGTGTTAAAAATTAACTTTGCAGAGTGTGGAATATGAATTTTGTCTCTTAACCCTGTCTTTAAAAATTAATATATACTGCACATTTACCATTTTACATTTAGCTTTTTTTCCTGCTTGCCAAAAACAAACAAGGAAAAATTAATAATCTCTTCTCTGATGATATGACAAGATTAAGGAAAGAAAGAACAAAAAAAAATTGATCAGTCTGGCAGCCAGCATTAATATCTTATAGTATACATAAAGATCAGTATTTAATAAAACAAAACATTCATCATGACTATGGAGATTCTCAATCATCCAGATCATGGCTGTCCCAAAGGTGCTTTTTCCAAAAGGCAACTGGACTTTCTTGGGTTTTGTTTTGTTTTTTGCTTTGAAAACATTTCGCTTTTCATCCAAGAACTGAAGAAGCTTCTTGAATGAGAAGCAAAATGTTTTCAAAGAAAAGAACAAGAACATCCAGTTGCCTTTTGAAAAAAAGCACCTTTGAGACATTCATCATGAATTATGTGTGCAAATTTCCTCAGAAAAAGCAACTTACTTTTACACTAGACATGCTAAAGTGATATACTGAAACACTGACGAACAGGTCTTGAGCCAACAAGTTTGAATGTACAGTACATTTACAGCAAATGCGCCATGCACTACATTCATGAGATCCAAGAGCTGTGCAGCTTGCCCGTGCTAAAAATTAGCAGGCCAACTATTGTTTGCATTTTTAACTGCCAATGGTGTCTCCACAAATGAAAGTGTACAAGAGAGAATGTAATGCAATGGTTCACTTGGATAGTAGGCTGCTGGCCAAGCCAACAGATAGCACCTCTGTTCTTGGCAAGACATCAAACACACTGCCCCAGGAAGGTACAGCATGATAATACTATAAACCTCTGACAATGCAGGTATTATGCGCCAAATACAAATTAGATGGAAGGGATATCGTTGACGATCCCCACGTTGTCAAGGACCTAGGAATACTCCTCTCAAATGATTTAATCCCCAAAGCTCATTGTAACAACATTGCCAAAAAAGCTCTAAGAGTCGTTAACCTAATATTGCGAAGCTTCTTCTCTG
>JANHJO010009255.1:19202-29736 GCA_032468235.1 Pseudoxyrhopus heterurus
GAAGTTTGTTTCTTTAGAACACAAACTTCCTGCAGCAGCCTCTAGGGGGAAAAACAGCTGAGGCGCGCTTCCCCACTGATCAGCTGTGCTGAAAACAGAGCAAATAAAGGTAGCTAGAGGCTCTGGGCAGGCGGGCGGGCCAAAAAATTTTTTTTTTCAAAAACCGAACCGATTCGCTGGCTCCGCCCAACCTTAACAACCAGTTCAGGCGAACCGATCTGAACCAGTAGAAATCCACCCCTGGTCACAAGTCAGAGGGACCCCCCTTGTCCTGTGAAGCCATCAGCACTATTTTTAGGGGACACAGACCCCCCGATGGGTGTTAGGGGTGTCTTACCCCCACAGTGTTTGTTCCAAGAGAGTAATAATCTGTGTACCAAGTTTGGTTGAAATTGGTCAAGCCATTCAAGAGCTATACTGGAACACACACACACACACACACACACACATGATTTTATAGAAAGAGAGATTTAACATATGCACCCATCTCATCTAGAGGCAACTCTAAGTGTCTTACAATCAATTTAAAAAACACAAGATGAAACATTTAAAACAATAAATAATAGCATTAAAATTGAGTTACAATTAACAAAGGTGGGAGGGAACGGAGCAAGGTGTGCATAAGAAGGGGATAGAGGCTTATCTTAGTCTATTAACTACCGTGGGAATGACACCATTGGGGCCTCAGGCTAATTGGAATGACACCATTGGGGCCTCAGGTCTTCAGGCCCTTTTAGAAGGCCAAAAGGGGGGGGGGTGCAGCTCTGCCCTTGGGGGCCCAATGTTCAGGAGGGTAGGAACCATGGCAGAAAAGGCTCTTCTCCTGGTCCATGCCAATTCTATGGCCCTTCTGCCAATGGGAGTGGGGTGGGCCACTTCCATTGGGGTGAGATTGTTCCTCAGATATAGTGGGCTCTCTGTCTCTGGATTTTTTTTTTAAAAAGGGGTTGGGTACCATAGTCACCTTTTAGAATGGCTTAACTGGTTTTCCTGTACATTGCAGAAGGTTGGATTAGATCAGTGTTTCTCAATCTTGGTAACTTTAAGATGTGTTGCCTTCAACTCCCAGAATTCTCCAGCCAGCTAAGGTTGAGAAGCACTGAATTAGATTATTTTTATGGTGATTTTAAACTCCACAATTGGCTTTCATTAATCTTGTGAATTTTTGTTTTGTTTTGCCTTGGTGAAAGACAATTTAGCCTATCACACCCTCTCTTGACAATGAATGAATCTCCCTATGTTACCCGAGGAATAGTTCGTTTTGATGGGCCTCTTTTTTTTATGGCCTGATCTGAAATGCAGCAACCTGTCTTTCAGAAAGACCAGCCCAATTGAAGAAGTACAGTCTTGCTTATTTTGCCCCTGTTTGCTAGGATTGTTGTTTGTGCTAGTCTCCAGAGAAGAGAAAATAAGAATGCTTGGGGCATTTTTCAACTCCCAGTAAAAGCCATTTCATGTGGTGATAATGAGGGCAGGGCCCCTGAAGTCCACAGGAGGCATATTGATTCCTCAAGCTACTCACTATGAAACTCCAAGAGAAAGAGCAGTTCTTCAAAGGTCTGGCCTTTCAGGACAACAGCTGTCACTGCTGTAACAACTTTGGTGTTTTTCTCTGCAGGAGGGAAAAAGATTATTCCTTCCATATGGTTAACAATCTCTCTGGGCTGCCCAGTAGTTATTAGGTAGTTGGTACCAACAAAGCAGAACTGGCTTAGCAGGCTAGTTGCCTCTGCTATCGCTTTGCCATTATTTAACGGGAGCTGTCAATAGTAGCTCAGCAAGGAAACATCACAGATTAGCTGCCCCCATATTGTATGAAGCTTTCTTGCATACAAAATAAATTGGAATTTTAAATCATCTGAGTACTTTGGGCTAGGGAGACACCTTTTAGTGCCAATAAACACCTTTGATACTTTGAAAAGATGCCATGAAAGTTCTCACAAAGGGCTGCCTTCAAGAGTCATCAAATACCCATGTAGAATCACAGATTCAAAAGGGGGCCATTCAGACCACCGAATGCAGCTCTCTGCCCAACGCAGACAACTCATGAAAACATCCCAGACAGATGGTTGCTCAGTCTTTGCTTGAATACATTCAATGAGGAGGAAGCTACCACCTGTTTGGGTAATTTATCTGATTGCCAAACTGCTCTAACTATAGGAAAGGTTGTTTCCTAACATTCAATTGGCATCTGCTGACTTTTTACCAAGTAGGTGCTATTGGCATTTATCAAAAAGCAAAATGGATCATCATCTAGAATATTCCTTACTATCTCAGCTTTCCTTCATCATTTCTTAGTGGATTGCAACTCCAATCTATACCTTACATTTAAACTTAGAAACTAATTAAAATTTAACATTTGAATGTTAAGAGTCTGGTGCTGTGTTCTGCAGTCTGGCTGTGTCCCATTAATTTTTCTAATCTAAAAACCATAATGATTCATATATTACGAAAAGGGAGCCTGGCAGGCAACAAGAAAGGTATCCATGGACACCACATTGTTTACCCCTAACATGGAATTTAATGGAATTCTATGAAGCATGAATGGAATTAACACACATTATTTCTGATTCTGATATTTTTAAAAAATTAAATGAAAGTGTTTAAACATAATAAATACAAAAAATTAAAATGATTATTATTAAAAAAGCAAAACAACAAGCAACTTTAAAGGCACTCTAGTCTTAGGAGAGTTACTATATCACAAACGCTTTGGTACAAAGGCCCATCTTCAAATATTTTCCAAAAGAATGCAGTGTATGGGGTCATTTCTTAGGAGAGAGCTCCATGATTGAGGTGCTACTATCACCAAGAAAGGCATTCTCTTGGCAATTCATAGTGAGTCAAACCTATCTCTAGGACAGGTCTAGGACAACTCGCCATGGCCAACTTGCCGCAACCAACTCACCATGGCCAACTCACAGCAGGATAACTTGCTGTATTAATCATTTCATTTGGTTACTTTTATTATTGGTGATCACATTTTCATCAAAATTATTGGAACTCTTGTATTTCTGGATTGACTTTCTTTATTTTATTATTGGCCACAGTTGCATGGAAATTAATTTAATTTTTGTATTTGCTGAATTGTCCCGCAGTAAGTTGTCCCATGGCAAGTTGGCCATGGCAAGTTGTCCTATTCTGCTGTAGGATTGTGAGCAAAGCCTTCCCAGCTGATCTTATTGGGGGAGGAATTTTTTAAATGATTGGGTCCTAAATTGCTTAAAGCTTTAGTTTGCTTAAACTTAGGTCAACATTTTAAATTGGACTTCATAATTCCCAAATAGCCCGTGAACTCCTTTCAAGGACTGATTTGATATAATCCCATTTAAACACCCTACTTAACAATTGGTAATCGAATTCTGGCCTATTGTGGATTGCAGTAATCTGAGTGATTAAGATAAGTAAAGGTACCCAGATGTGTGATACCTAATGCACCAGCCAAAACTGAATCTATGTTTTCCTTCTTGCTAAAGCTGTATATGTATCTAGCAACAGATTACTATCAAAGGGAATTTCCATATCACCTTTTCCTTTAAAAGGAGTGGTACTTTATTCAGAACAGGTTACCTTCAAAGCATGCAGCCCTGAAAGCACCTATTCAACATCTGTCTCTATTTAAATTCATCTTTGGTCTGTTTGAACCCTCATTACAGTCTCTTGGAGACTGTCAAGTCCCAGGCTAGTCTCTCCTGATTCAGGTGAAAAAGACAGAATTAAGTGTCACATCTATACTAGACATCAAGCATGACATCTCCAGATGGCCACACCAGCAGCTTCAAATAGAATCACTAATTTGTGTAACTAAGTTGAATTCAAGAACAGCTACAGTTCCACAGTCTTGAAGACACTGAGCATTGTACAGGAACCGATTGTCTACATTACAAGATCCACAGTCACAGAGAAATATACTTTTTTGGGGCAGGAGGATGCCTTGCTGCATGTTTTTGGTACTCCATGAATATTTATTATTTATTTATTTCACATTTCTAGACTGCCCATTTTCCTCAAAGAGCAATATGGATGCCGTAACACTGACAGGAAGTAACATGGACAGTATCTTCACCAAGTCTAAATATAAATAGAGAAGAAAATCTGATGAGCTTCTGAATGTCAAAATTGACCATTACACAATACTGATTATTTCAAAATATGTATATAAATACAACAGAAATAGAAACCCTTTGACAGGCAGCAGTGTTTCATCCTCCATTCCTGTTTCAAAATTCAGATTTCCTTCAGAAATGTTAATATTTGTGACTAAATTTCACATTCTCCAGATTGGTCTTGTATTATTACACGAAACAAAACATCCTACCTGGCATACAGAAAAATAGTTTGAAAAATCTATTCGTATTTTCCTGACTTGTGTAGATAGCATTGCTAGAATTATTTGGCGAAATAAAATGTAACCATTATAAGCATGCTGGCTGGAGTATTCTGGGAGCTGAAGTCCACATCTGTTAAAGGTTGAAAAACTCTAATTTAGAGCTAGATTAAGAAAGGATGTTATGTATTCATATTTCTGTTTATTATATGAGGCTGAAGGGAAAAGGAGAGGAATTGAGCTATGAAAATAAGTTCTGTGTTCTCATTCAAATAATTGCTTGAATGAGATGGCTAGCATAACAAAACTTTGTTACTATAGAAACTTCAAAAGTTGTTTATTAGAAGTCATTATCCAAAAGCAAGGAACAACATGAGAAAAAAAGATGTTATTAGTGTAAATCACTCCATATAATCACTGGGTGCATCCAGAAATTATTCTTGTAGCTGGCACTTATAATACAGCAGCCAGGTGGATGACCAAAAATTTATGAGAGATGATTGGCCTATCAGTTTTTCGGCATAAACATCTGTGCTAGTATGTATATAACACACCAAGACTGACTTCACCTGATATATAATCCCTGTATCTTAATTTTTAATGTATTTTGTTCATTTTATTTATTTATTAAGAAAATGTAGAAAATATGGCTACCCAACGAACTCCAGGTGGTTTACAGAAATAAAACCCCCATGCAAAAGCCAATAAACACCTATCCCCTCCTTCCCGGTGACAACAATCAAACCAGCAACTTGGTGAATTCCATATTACCCTGGGGTCCCTTGGCCTGTAGGTCAACCCATGCCTTTAGGGCTTTTTGAAATAATGTCAAATAGGGGGCATCATTTCCATAGAAATGATGTTCCATAGGGAGGGAGCCACCACAAAGAAGACCATCTTCTTGGTCCCACCAGATGAACCTCCTTTAAGAGAGTGGACCCATAACATACCATGCCTGCCCACTTGGGTGGCTTGGGCAGATATAATTAGGAAAATATGGTCCTTCAAATAATCTGACCCCAGGCCATGTGCAGGTGACAACCTGCACCTTGAATTGAACCTGGAAGAAAATCAGTAATCAATGCAGCTCCCGCAAAAGAGATGATGTGTATAAATCTAGAGTTGCAAAGAATCATGTTAGTTACTGCATTTTGAACCAACTGAAGCTTCAAGACACTTTTCAAGGACAGCCCCCTGTATAGTGCATTGCAGTAGTCAAGACAGGTGGTGACTAGGGTATGGGTGTTGGTGACTGAGCAGGGATTGTTGGTCTAAGAAAGAGCATATCTGACACACAATCTGCAGTTGCACAAAGACCTTTCTATCCATAACTGCCACCAGTTGTGAGTCCAGGAGAACCCCAGATTATGCACCAGGGCTTTCTGGGACAGTGTGACCCCATTGAAAACCAGAGATGTCAATTTTTCATTGACCAAAGAGTCCCAAACCCAGAACCATTCTGTCTTGCTAGGGTTCAGTTTGAGCTTGTTGCTTCCCATCCAGCCCTTAACAGCCTCCAGGCACTGTATCACTTAACTCACCCAAGTGCTGAGACAAACAGCTGAGTGTCATCAGTATATTGATGATATCTCAGCCCATGGTGGTGAATGATCTCGCCCAATAGTTTCATGTGTATGTTAAACAGAAACAGAGAAAGTACGGGACTTGCTGGACCCCACAAGTAGAGCAAGGATGGACACGCTACCTCCATCCTGTTCCTGTCAGGGATCATCAAAAGTGGAGACCAATGCCATTTCCATGCCATATCTGGACCTCAACTCTGACTGGAAAAGGTTTCATCCAGAAACCATAAGAACTGCAGTGCAACCATCTTCTCAAGAACCTTCTCCAGAAAGGGAAGATCGGAGACAGGATGAAAATTATCCAATAGAGCAGAGTCTAGCAATGGTCTCTTAAGAAGGGAGTGGATCACAGCCTGCTTAAAAAGTTGGGGCATTGATCTAACAGGGAAGCATTGATCACTGCCAGAACATACCCACATTTCACTTCGCAAGAAGCTTTCATAAGCCAGGAGGGTATGGATCTAAACACAGGGCACATATCTATTGTTATGCTTCTCCCAATATATCTGGTTTTTAGAGAACTATAGTACATCAGTCTTTTACCCACTGATGTAAATTTCTGATATATCAGAATGTGCTTTGGGATTTTCCTATACCAAGTAAAAAATGATGTGAAGAAAAAAAAATTGACACATTTAATTTGGGTTCTAGTGAGTGCTTGGTATGGTTATGAAGTTTCAATGCAGCAAAACTTCTGCTGTCTCATACTGCTACTTCTTAATTCAAATACACAGAATTTATGCACAGAAACACCAGGGAATGAAATGATCACAGTGACTTCCTGTTTTACAAGTATTCACAAGGGACCAGTTCTACTTTGCTAAAAGTAACAAGTATGCAAAGGGCAGGGAGCTCTGTTTCTGATTCCTTGTCTGCTGTACAGTTCTTGCCAATTTGTTCAAAATGGCAATGTAAAGTTTTTGGCTAAGACCTTTATTAGAAATAAAGTTACATATAGTATAACGTGACCTCGGAAGCTTCTTAATGTCCAAAAAGCAATTTACAAGCCAATTCCAATAAAAGTAATTAAGAGGAGAGGTGACAATCCCAGTTTCCTTATGAAAGACTCTGATCATGGCTTGAAAAAAGCTGTTTCTGCATGTCTCCCAGAGCTCTAAAATCCACTGGAGACCACCACTCACTGTCACAGGGAGCATCTGTAAGGAGCCCTCTGGATGATCCCAAGTCTTCTCTTTTTCCAGAGAAGAATTCAGAAAGACAGTTGCAGTCAGAATTGCAGCCTATTCCAATAGCGATTTATGAAACAAAATAAAAAAGAAATAGTTGGATGTGTTGGGGCTAAAGTTGTCAATATGAGGTTGAAGATAAAATACTGAACATTTAATATGTATTAAAATGTGTTTTTTTTAGAATCACATTAATGTGAATATTCTGTAAAATGGCATTAGCTTTATTTCAGACACACGCTGCTTTAATGAATCACTAGAACTTGCCACAAGGTCCAAGGACTGTTTCTGAATAATTTTCAAAGCCTGCACCAGCCTAAATAACCATCCCAACATCTATTTCTAGGGCATTGAAGAGAGGAATAATGGGCAATTTCTGAAGCTGTCAAAATAGCAAAGAACAGAGTTTAAGGACCTGAGAGAAAAGAGAAATGCCAGAGTAAACTTTAAAAAAAATAGAATGAAAAAAGTAATCTTTCCATCTCATTTTCTTGCCAATAGTATCAATATGCTTAACTGGGGAAGACTAACTTCAAACAGTGCTGGTTATGACCTCTGATAGTCATCCTTATGTGACATCCATTACTCTGGGAGTTGAAATCCACACCTCCTCAAGCTGCCATGGCTGAGAAACACTGTTGTAGAGGTTTAAGGCATCCCACTGGGCTTGGAGGTCTTCCCTTTTCCCTTAAAAGTGTGAGCATGCCAACTAAAGAGAGAATGCCAAGGTTTATGCAGAGGAAGCACAACTCTCTAGTACTGCATTAGCATTCAAACAGACCTTTCATGTCTATTTGCCTGTTCCTCCCCCCTCCTCCATCCTACTGGTTTCTATAGCAACAGGAGGTTACTAATACCAGAGCCTACCTGAATACAATAATAATAATAATAATAATAATACACCTACTTTCTATTTACCACGATTAAGAAAGGTGATTCTGGACAATATGTACTTCTGGCATTTAATCAATACATTATTATGCTCAAAGGTCCTCCTGCCTGAAGGTGGGGGGGTATTTGCATTATTCTGAAATATAATCAGAATAAAATATGAGTGATAAACACCTTTACTTGAAAAAGCACTACTCCTGCCCTTCCTTTTTAAGCATGACTCACTCCCCAAACATTGCCTTTTTCTGAGTTGCTCAAAAAAAATCCAGAAACTTATAAAATGAGAAATTGATGGGCCAATGACAAATTCTTATTCTACTTCCTGCTTCTGAATCTCATAAGCTCCCCCCCAAAAAATGCTCTTGTTGTTCTTTAATGTGTATCGAGCTCCATCTGGGTAGCCGAACACCATCTTTCATTATTTGGAAATTGATTTGACCCTTCAACACATCCATATTCCCATCATCCCTCATTCTGGGGAAAAAGGTGCATCCTGAGAAGCCAGACACCATTTTGTAATAGAACATTATAAAATGTTCTGAGGTAACAGAAACGTCTAGAAGCCTAGTCAGCAACATATGTTCATCTGAAGACAAAATCTATATATCATACATAACATCATTGTTTCACTTTATCCTGTTCTTTAATAAAATATCAAGATTTACGTTTATGGTCTGGCTTATTAAAGGATAGGAGGGTTTAGCTGCATGTCGAAGTAGACACAGGGTAACATGCAGTGAGGACAAAACATTGCCTCTGAAACCTAAGCAGATAATACAGAAAAAGAGTGTGATTCAACTGCAGCTTGCCTCACATACACATTCTTTATCCTATCTTGTTCTCTCATGCAGTCACCTGGGCTGCATCCTCCATTGTTGGAAGCAGACATTTGGCCTTTGGACTTCTTGTTTTGTGCTATCCAAGCCACAGCCTGGAGGGATACTTAATAACAGGAAAGAAAAGTCTCCGGTAGCTAAATCTCCATTAACATTACCAACCACATTAGACATGAATATAAGGCATTGCTAAGAACCATATTGCCTGTTTCCGTGGAATTGGCAATCACCAACAAAGAATTCAAGAGGCTTTTGATGCATCTACTGCTTAAAGAATATCTGAAAAATCTCCAACTGAAAATCTGGTGTGTATGCAGGACCAAAAAAGAGTAAAATCAACTGTAAATTAGGGTGTTCAGATGTTTCTCAGTGTATTTGGTAAGAAGATATGTATCAAAGCCTATAGGTTCCATTGAACAATAGTTATTATGGCAATTGAGTACTAGAATAAAAAAAAATCCACACAATACATTAAGGTACCCACTAACGTAATTTTATCAGCATGCCACCCAGTTATATATTTCATAGACCTCAAAGAAGAAGTAAAAATCCACTTCTCTGGGAACTGATCATTAGCTTATGCCTTGCTTTTTCTTTATGTGTGTCTATACTACACTAGCTGGGACATGGTGGCTCAATGGGTAAGACACTGAGCTTGTTGATCAGAAAGGTCGGCAGTTCGGCGGTTCGAATCCCCTAGTTACTTGTCCCAGCTTCTGCCAACCTAGCAGTTCGAAAGCATGTAAAAATGCAAGTAGAAAAATAGGGACCACCTTTGGTGGGAGGGTAACAGTGTTCCATGCGTCATGCTGGCCACATGACCATGGAGACGTCTTCGGACAGCACTGGCTCTTCGGCTTTGAAACGGAGATGAGCACCGCCCCTAGAGTCGGGAACAACTAGCACGTATGTGCGAGGGATACCTTTACCTTTACCTTTCTTGCCATTTACATATATCAATTAAGTCACAGGCAAAAGAAACTTATCACATTGTCCACTCAGGCCTGATTATTTTTTCCAGAAAATGCCGTCCTTGTATTTTGTTTTTGCATTATGCTTAGCTTCATCTGAAGTAAAAGTTAAAAGCCAAATATCTTAGGAAAAAATGTCAATTTTTATTTAGAAATATAAAGCCTAATATTAATAAAAAGTGAGCTGAGATTTTATATTTGTGTGCATTTTGACTGAAGTTCAATGGTGAACGCTTGATGTTTGCTCTTTACCAACCTCCATGGCACAATTAATAATTGCTCAGAAGTGACAAAAAGTTATGCAACCATTCTCAGGCCTCATTTCAATCCTTCTGCTGTATTCATATAGACTAGAACTCGGATTTGATGTATGGTAACATTATTAGTTTTGCCAACTGATGTCTTTCCGTCCAAGTCAATTGCCAGAACAAAAATGGAAAAAGTTGTTTCTTGTTGAATCCTTACTTTGTTTATTCCCCGTCACTGAAGCGCTTCTTTTGCTCCTAGATATGATCCCAAATACCGGACTTCAACAATGTCGCAATTAAATGGGACATTTAGTTCTTGTAAGACTTCAAGAACTACATATTGTAATATATGCAATGTAATGAAATGATCATTTATGACTACAGAGAAATACATGATATCCACATCACAAAGTAGATTAATTTTGACCTATTAGGTCCTTGCAAGGTTTAGTGAGAGATTGATGAGAGTGATATATACTGTATACATACAT
>JANHJO010009257.1:12345-22873 GCA_032468235.1 Pseudoxyrhopus heterurus
TCAACCATGTTTCACAGACGAAAATAAGGTCAAATATAGCTTCATTTAGAAGTATTAGGAATTCAGGTATCTTGTTTACGAGGCTTCTAGCATTAAGTAATTTACATTTGAGGCCTGTAGTGGAACTGATATAGAAGGGAACTGAGTACTACAGTTTTATAGATGTTGAGTTTTGTTGCTGGCCTAATTCCACAATATTTCTACATAGTGGAGTGCACTTGCCAAAAACAGAACTTGCTTTAATATTCTGTAGTTCTATATTAAAGGTTACTGCTCAAGAGAGGGTACTGCTAAGGTAATTGAACTGCCGTAATTTCTGCCCTTTCATTGTGATTTTGGATTCTGCATACATGTTTGCTACAATGACCATCCTTCTCAAATTTTGCCAGAACCATCATTCTTCTTACCTGTTCTGAGCAAGATGTTGTCGCTGGTGCATAACTTCAGTCTTTGAAATATTGATGGTGAATCCAGAATTGTCACAAGGAGAATTTGACTTGTGTCTCTCAGCCAACATTAAGGTCACAGCCACTGGGAAAGAAGTTTATCAGAATGGTTTTCTTCACTTGAAGTCTTCTCAGATTGAAGAGCTTCCTTCATCCTAGAAACTTTACAATGCCCAGTGAAACAATTCGGGAAATATATAATTCTGCTATGATCTTAGCTGTGAGAGAGATTCATTGAATCATTTACAATGTAGAGGCATGGATATTACTGAATAAAGGTAAGATCAAAGAGTTATATAACACTGACTTCCATTTCCTATCTGTTAAGAGGGACTATGAGAGCTCATTTAGGGTATTGATTAAAGCCCCTGGGTTAGACACCAGGAGAGCATGAGTTCTAGACTTGTCTTAAGCACCAAGCCAGCTGGGTGACCTTGGGCCAGTTACTCTCTCTCAGCCCTGGGAAGAAGGCAAGGTAAATCAGTTTAGAAAATACTCCCAAAAAACTTGCAGGGACATGTCCAGATAGTCACCAAGAATCAAGGCTATTTTGAAGGTACACTTAAAAGGGAATATAAATTATAAAACCCATTTTATACTTCCAGTGTTATAAGAAAGATGACAGTGATCACTAAGGCTGTGTAGAACTTTGAAGGGCTTCTCCACTTATTAAGGAGAAGCCAAACTGTTTACATAGGATTAGGAGTCACATCTACTGTATATATTACTAAAACTCTCTTGTCTGTTTGTAACTTTCAATTTGGTGAAATGGTGCATCATAGGACAACAATTTTAGGATCAGTGTATCTCAAAAGGGCTTACTTAAAGAATGCATCCAAAATCTGAGAAGCATTATTCTAATGAAATTTAAATTTCAAGATTCTGCACACCAGTTGTAGTTGCAAAATTATGGCTGCTGCATTAATCATGATTTCCAAATGCACTTCCTAAACCCATAGGTTTCATGGCAGAAGCAAAAGCAGGAGATGCACATCTCCACCCACTTTCATGCTTCTCTCTGGTCCCTGCACCTGTTCAGTTGGCAGCATGGTTTCATGAGTAAGCAGTGATTGGCTACTTTGGAACTGAGTCCTAAAACTGAAATCTCATAACAGCAATGGGTGCAAGGGAAGAAAGAGGTAGTGATTCAGATGCCTGTGGTTGAGGTATGGCTGCCTGGTGGGTTCCAGCAGTTAATAGGTGAGTTGTCTTCCACCCTGGAGGGTGGAGACCCTTGGGAACACACCAGGATGGGGAATGGGGATGCAGTTTTCTTTGCAGTCCACAGCTCCCTTTAATTCCATTTTTCTGGCAAAGTGGCAGGCAAGAAGCAATGGGTGGAAACTACTCAAGAGAAACAACTTAGAACTAAGGTTAAATTTCTTGACAGTTAGAACAATTAATCAGTGGAACAACTTGCCTCCAGAAGTTGTAAATGCTCCAACACTGGAAGTTTTTTAAGAAGAGATTGGACAACCATTTGTCTGAAATGGTATAGGGTTTCCTGACTAAACAGGGGGTTGGACTAGAAGACCTCCAAGATCCCTTCCCATTCTATTCTATTCTATTCTATTCTATTCTATTCTATTCTATTCTATTCTATTCTATTCTATTCTATTCTATTCTATTCCTGCAGCTCAGCTTCAGAAGACAAGTCTGCACCAGAGCCCTGCTGAGGTCATGAAGAGAGGTGAATGGTACCAGCCTATATTGTATGCGAAAAGAAGTATGACCCAGAGGGCCATGGGTTGTCTAGTAAAAATCCTAATAATGAGTCTTCGGTGGAACACCATATGCACTAAGGAATAGATAATAATCTATATTTCATAAACTGAGGAATTCCAAAGTTCAGAATCCTTTCTGGTAATTCTAGTATGATCACGTTAAAAATAAATGGAGTGGGGAGTGTGAAATAGATCTGGATAAAGAAAATAGTCATGCAAATTACATGAG
Organism: Pseudoxyrhopus heterurus; assembly: GCA_032468235.1. NCBI lineage: Eukaryota > Metazoa > Chordata > Lepidosauria > Squamata > Pseudoxyrhopus > Pseudoxyrhopus heterurus. Next base: position 14,745 of record JANHJO010009257.1, read on the forward strand.
CCTGTCATGAATATAAATGCTTATATTCTACTGAGGCATCACTCAGTGACAAATTATTCCAAAAAATGTATTTCACAAACAAAAGCAGGATGAAACCTATCCTGGCAAATACCTGAAGGGGCTACTATTTTGGATACTTCATCAGTATGTCTATATCTTGTCATGCTAATGAAAATATAATCTGTTTAAACTGAGTGGTAATTGAATTGTGCACAGTCTACAGAAAATTTGAATACGCAACAATGGTTTAATTTACAGATCTCTCTCTCTTCCTCTATTGCAGCAATTCCTGCTTATCCTTCTTTGCATTTAAATATTGTCAGAAGAAACTTCAAACTGGAAGTGAAGTATACCATTGTTTTGACAAAAATAGTTTTAATCTTTTTCAAGCAGTTTATGATTAATTTTAGACAGATTTCCAGTAATATAAGCACAAATAATTGTTCTCCATGTGTTACATTTGAAATTGACCCATACTTTTGTTTTAACGTCAGCCCAACTAGACACATTTACTGGGGCTGAAATGTCATCCAATGAAATGAACCGAGAGTAATTTTTAATTGATACTGTTTTCTTCCCATTTCCTCAACCTCGTTTTTTTAAATAAAATCTGCTAGGACAGGAACAGATATCTGATAAGAATTGGAAAGGAGTCCATGTGGGTCATCTAGTCCAATTCCCTGCTCAAGCAGGAGGCCCTATACCATTTCAGACAAATGACTGTCCATTCTCTTCTTAAAAGCTTCCAGTGATAGAGCACCCACAAATTCTGTTTCTTTTCTTTTCACTATTTACACAATATATGACTTGTGTTCCATCAGATTCCCACCTTTCTCTCTCTCCCTCTCTCTCTCTCACACACAAACAAACAGACCCATATAGTATTTTTATGCCATCAAATTGATTATCTGCCATCAAGTCATTGTCAACTTTTATCTATCCCATAGAAGGATTGTCTTCATGATAATCTCTCCCTAACTTAACTTCATGCCTTCCAACAGTGAATTCATTGCCAAGTGAGTCCATCCACTTTACTGTTGGTAAGGTTTTCTTCCACCTTTCCCAGCATTAGAGCCTTCTCTTGAGAGTAAGTCTCTGCATAATGTGTCTGAAGTAGAATAATTTTAGCCCAGTCATGTGTTCCTTGGGTGAGAACAGTGGGCTGATTTATTAGTTGATTCATTTGTTTGTTTTCTTGATTGTCCACGGACAGTATTCTAAGAGACTATTCCAACACAAAAGTTCAAAAGCATCACTACCCTTGCTACTTGCTTCTTCAAAGTCCAACCTTTGTTTCCATAGATTATCACAGGGATTACCATAGCTTGCACAATGCATATCTTTGTAGCTGTAGACATATTACAGAATCTGAATAACTTTTTCCAAGGCTTTCATAGCTGGTCTGTGATGTATTCCTTGACTGTTTGTTCTTTTATTGTTGATGGTGAATCTTAAAAGGAAGAAGCTATCCACCTCTTTAATATCTTCATAATCAGTTCTAAGACTGGTTGTCGTTTGTTTTATTTCATTTTAATCCCATTTTTTCCACTGTGCTCTTTGATTTTTGTGGAGAGCTTCTGAAATCCATTAAAATAGACTATCTGTAGAGTTTGTAGATCCATTGTGTTTTTTGCTATTAGGGTAATGTCATTGGTATAATGCAGGTTTTTGATGTTTCTTGCTACAATTTTAAAAACACTCTCATTTTCTTTCAATCCAGCTTCCATTAATATATATTCAGAATATAGGCTGAATAAACAGTGTACAGTATTGTTGCATTCCTTTGCTTACCTGGATCTAGTCTGTTTCACCATATTTTAGCTGTAGAGGCTTTCTGGCCTGAATATAAGTTTCACATGAGGGCAATGAAGGCGATTTTGGCATTTCCTTTTTCTCATTCCAAAGCTTGACATAATTGACACAATCAAAATTCTTTCCATAAACGGGCAAAAGCTAGGCAGCACTTTTAGCATTCAGCTATGGGTTCGTTAGGAAGGTGGCTTCCAGGTAGTTTTTTTTTTAATTTGCTGGCCACATCTGGGATATCAGAGAGAGAACATTCTCCACAGGTATGATGTGGCCAAACAGCTGCCTCCCTAGCAAGGCTATAAACACACAATCAGAAGAAAGAACAAGAAAGAACAAGAAGAAAAGAAACATGAATTGACTAACTTCCAAGAAAAAAGCTTACTATCTTTCAAACTATCCTTTCTTCAATGAACTCTGAATATGTTCTAAACCTCAAATATTATTTTAGCAGACCTAATTTAGTTAGATCATGTTTACTGATTTCATGTAGAATTCTCTGTCAGTCCTTCTTTCTTTGTATTATCTATATTGTCTTCCACTCAAAAATATTTTGTTATATGTAGGAATTGGGCTTCACTGATGGGAAATGGGAATTGAAATGCATCTGAAGTTGGAATTTCTCCCTAAAGTTTGTCCCATTCAAGGCTACACAGCTGCGTAGCTATTCTTGTGTTTTCAAGATTTTCTCACACAGTTTTATAAAATTCTGCATTTCTGGGATATGGAAGAAGATCCAAAGCATCCTTCTATTTATATTTTTCTAAGCGGGACTGTGTAGGAAATCAATACAGGAGGCCGGTGGTGGATCTCCGACTGAGAATATGCTCTCTTGGGTTTATTTTTATACAGTCTTTGTTACAGAGGTCAGCAAAAAGCAGATACACAAATCAGCACAAAAACAGGTAAGAAGGTACATAGGTTAACATGAAAGTAGGCATACATTAATCAAGCCAAACAAAAGAGCCTGAGACTTTGACCAGGCTCTCTCTATAGATACTTTCTGTTTATCCCTCTGGAATGTGCTTCTCAGCATTCTTAGCTTGCCCTTCTCAAGATCTTGTTGATTTAGTCCTTTTGACCTTTGGAACAATGCTGAAACACCTGAGCAGTTCCTACAATAGGGCCCATTGTTCAAGTCTGTCAAGAGTTTTTTGGATCCTGAGCTTGTCTTCTGGGGTGTTGGCTATTCTTGCCAGCTTATTGTCATCTGCAAATTTGATGAGTTCCCCTTCTATTCCCTCATCTAAGTCATTTATTAAGATATTGAGGAATACTGGGCCTAAGACGAAACCTTGTGGTACCCCACTGCTTGCTTCCTTCCATGTAGATCAGGGGTGTCAAACTCAAGGCCTGTGGGCTGGATCTGGCCCACGAAGTGGTTGGATCTGGCCCGGGGGGCCGTCCCAGTCTACCCACATCACTTTGGCCCGGTCTACTCCCATTGCTTTGGCCTGGTCTACCCAATGCAGAGAGGAAAGATCAGGCCAGCGAAACTTTGGCCCGGTCTACCTGGTGCAAAGAAGAAAGATCAGGCCAATGTAACTTCGGTTTGGTCTACCCTATTAGGCCAGCATGGCTTCAGCCTGGTCTACTCAATGCGAAGAGGAAACATGCCAGCAGTTTGGGGAGTGGTGTCAAGCTGGCCACGCCCACCTAGTTGGCTACACCCACCCAGTCAGCCACATCCCCCGGCCCCCCGAGGTCAACCACAGCCCTGATGTGGCCCTCAATGAAATTGAGTTTGACACTCCTGATATAGATGTAGTACCATTAAGGACTAAGTCACTGAGTACGGTTTGTCATTCAGTTACAAATCCATCTGGTGGTGATGCTGTGTAACCCACATTTTCTAGCTAATCAAGAAGTAAGTTGTGGTCTGCTTTGTTGAATGTCTTGCTAAATGCCCACAGCATTTCACTGGACTGGTTTGGCATTATCTGTTTTTAAGAAACCCATGCTGGCTTTTAGTTATAACTTAATTTGTTTCTAGATATTCGCAGATTTGTTTTTTTATTATCTTTTCCAGTATCTTTCCCGGTATTGATGTTAGGCTGATTAGTCTGTAGTTTTCTGAGTCTGCTTTTATTCCTTTTTTGAAGAGGGGAACCACATCAGCTCTTTTTCAATCCTCAGGTAATTCCAGGATTTTTGAAAGATATGGCACAATGATTCTGAGATAACATCTATCAGCTTCTTCAGAACTCTGGGATGCAATTCATCAGGTCCTGGTGATTTATATTCATCAAGATCAGATAGTGTTCCCTGACCATTTTCTTGCTTATTTTAATTTTTATTTCTAGTCTGTTTTTTATGGTTAGGTTTTTGGTAGGTTGGGCTATATTTCTTTTTGCATGAAGACTGATGCAAAGAATAAATTAAGCAGTTCTGCTTTCTCTCTGCTCCCTGTTACTTCCTTCCCATCTTCTCTCTTTAGTGGACCTTTTGTTTCCTTGACTTTTTTCTTGTTATTTATATGTTCAAGGAAACTTTTTTATTATTATCTTTTGATTTTTGTTGCAAGTCTCTGTTCACTCTGAGCTTTTGCTTTCCTGACTTAATCCTTGCAGATTTGGGCTATCTGCTGATATTCTGCCTTAGTTGTGTGTCCCTCTTTCCATTTTTTGTATTTGTCCTTTTTATCCTTCAGTTTATTAGAGAGCTTTGTGCAACCATGCTGGTTTTTCTTGGATTTCTTACTTTTCTTTTTCAGTGATATTCTGCTGGACTGGGCTCCTATAACCATATTTTTCAGAGTTTAACAGAATAACAGAATGATAGAGTTGGAAAGGACCTTGGAGGTTTTCTAGTCTAACCCCCTGCTCAAGCAGGAAGCCCTATACCATTTCAGACAAATGGTTGTCCAATCTCTTCTTAAAAACTTCCAGTGTTGAAGCATTCACAACTTCTGGAGGCAAGTTTTTTCACTGATTTCCCAGGCTTCTTGAGTTGTTTTCCCTTTTTGGAATTTCATCCATGGAATCTTTCTTAGGTTCTCTCTGAGTTTGTTAAAATCAGCTCTTTTAAAGTTTAAGGTATTGGTTGGACTATGTTCTATTGCTTGTGCTTGCATTATATTGAATTCCAATATGATGTAATCACTCTCGCCCAAAGTTGCAGCAACTTCAATTCCCTGTATCACTTATTCTCTGTTAGAAAGAATTAAGTCCAGTACAGCTTTTCCTCTAGTTCCCTCCTCTACCTTTTGGATAACAAAGTTGTCAGCTAGGTTGGTTAGGAATCTGTTTGATCTTCCATTTATTGCAGAGTTTGTCTCCCAGTTGATATCAGGATAGTTAAATAGTTAATATCAGAGGAGAGCTTTGTTGAATATCAGACCACAAACACATCTTCCTTGTCATATTCAGTGTGGTTGGAATGAGGACAGTGAATAAACAATACTGATGAACATCTAAAGGAAAAGCCAAATAATAATCTACACAGCCTAGTTTAGCATTTCAAGGGTAAAAAACAGTATGTTGAAATTAAATAAACAAGCCCATTAAACCTTCTGGGATCTCTTATTAAATTTCTGACAAAGCAATGACTCAAAAATGATTTGCTTTTCCAAACTTATGTTTGCTTTTTTCAGATTTATAGCACCTGCCCTCCCCATTCCCAGCATCCTCAGCCCTGCCTACCCCATGTACTGAATACATATAAAAGGCTCATTGTTGTTGAAATCCAGATTTAGTGGATATATCAATTTCATCCAGGTGAAGACATACAGAAATCCTCTTCAGGTTTTCCACTCAATATACAAGGGCTAAGGACAAAATAGTGGCCCTTTTGTACAGGTAGTCTTTGACTTATGACCACAATTGGAAGCAGAACTTCCATTATTTGGCAAGACAGGTATTAAATGAGTCATATCCAATTTTACAATTTTTTTTGCACCAGTTGTTCAACTAATCACCATAGTTGTTAAATGAGTTACGTGACTGTTAAGTGAATATGGTTTTCCCCATTGACTTTGCTTGCTCAAAGCAGATTGAGAAGTTGCAATTGATGATCATGAGACTCCGGGACACTGCAAATGTAAATATATGCCAGTTGCCAAGCTCTCAAATTTAGATCACATGACTGCTGGGACTTTGTGACATAAGTCATAAGTGTGAGAACCACTTGTTAAGTCACTTTTTTCAGCACCATCATAACTTTGAACATCATTGAACAAATGGTTGTAAGTTGAGTACTACCTGTACATAGAACCAATGGGCCTGAAGTCTTGGCCCTTACACGCATCACAGTTACCCATTGAAGGAGAACACAGCCTTGTCTCCATTATTAGTTGGATGGGTAATTCTGGGGGAGCCACCTGTAGTGAGCTTAAGTGCAGCATTTGTGCTGTCATGACAAAGCTCGAGATACGCAGGAAGAGCAGCAGACCTTGATGGCACAGGACACACCTTGAAACACCAGAGCAGAAAAGATTTCTGACAAAACAATCTTGTTTGAGAGAAAAGACCTTGTAACATGATGATGTCAGAGAACAAGAGATGAGTGTAAAGCAAAGAGAAAATTTTTATTAAGATCTAGATGCAACTTTCAGTAAATGATTTTTCCACCCTAGGAAACAAGTGAAGACACTGGGTTAATTTTTTCTTCTCTGCTTTGCACAGAAGTCCAATATAAAAAAGCTATGCTGCAACAAATACACAAATGCACAAACATTTTTTGTTAGTTCCTGAGGATTTTATTTTAAATTGTTTCAATTGTCATGCATTTTTTCCATAGTGATATTCCTGTCTTTAAAGAGCCCATGTAGATTGTGTGAGACTTAATGACAAATTCTCTGTTTCGCTGACATCAGATACCAGCAAATGGGCTTTGGGAAATGATATTGTTACCATGACAACAGCATCTCTCTAGCACTTAAACAACTTCATTTAATAAAAGTGACAAAATGGGAAGGGAATCCACATAAATGAATTTTTATGTATATGCAGTGAAGCAAGGTCATATGGAAAAGCAATAAAATTCATTTTGTATTTATGATGTGAAGTAAAATTACATAGATGGGGAAAATTATCTACAACTGTTAAGTACAGAGTTGAGAATATATTATGTCAATGTAATGCCAGTAAACAATTGTGTGAAATATTCTGATATTAATCATTATAATGAAAGCAGAAAGGAAAAATCTAGAGTACACTTTTGGATATTATTACTATGTTTAGTCACGTAGTCAGCCAAATGTTTAGAGTGGATTTGGCATTTTTGTTCACCTATCAAGTTCTTCCCAAAGTCCTGGGATAGGCAGATGTTGTTTAATAATATTAAAAGTATCAACCTAGGATGTAAGCTGTTCCAAGTAAAGCTGCCTTTTGCAGTTCACTGATAATGGTTTTGTCAATGCCAATGGTGCTCCAGATGTTAAGGTGCCTATTATTGTTGGTACTATCTTTGCTTTTTTGACAGAGTTATTCTATTTCAATTTGCGGGTCTTTGTTTTCTGATTTTCCCCAGCTCTTTCTCTTCTCTTCTGTTTTCTCCAGGTCCACATCCACTCTGCAGTCTGTATTATGTGATAAGTGCTTGTCTGTTTGAATTCTAAAGCTTCTTCGTTTTCTCTTATTTTGTTTAATTTGTGGTCCCATCATTTCTTGATTGCAGGCAAATGGTATTTCTTGCAGTTATTTCAATGTGCCAACATTGCTATTTTGTCATGCCATTAACTATAGCATGGACTTGTTTACCTGGGCAACATCCGAACCAGTTATGGCTTTCTGAAATTTACATCTCATCGTATTTTGGGGGGGAGAGAGACTCTTTGTCTGACTCCTCTGATGAGACCTATCCAGTGTGGTTGAACCTCTGGCATAGCTCTTATCTTCCTCAGAGCACACAAGCCCCACAACCACGTCAAGGTAGTGTTTCACTGGGGGTTGTTGTTGTTTTTATTATTAATTTAATCTTCAATTTGATTCACAGTCTGGGACTGGTAAAAACGTAACTGTTCAGGTCCTAATCAAGGACTTAAGAGCTGTTAAGGTAACATCTAAGTATATAGGCAGTTCTGACTAAGGTGGTTTTTTGAAAAGTCAGAATATTCAGGTCTAATGAGTTCAGGATTTCCATGAATCTAGGCAGCCCTTTGGGTATTGCTCAAAGGACGCCTATTACTATTGCTACACCATTGATTTCTTCCTCCACAGTTGCTCAACTTCAATTTGTAAATCATGATATTTCCTTCGGGAATGGGCGGCATAGAAGTTCCAACAAATAAATAAATATTTTCTAGCTGTTTCTTCTTCTTCTTCTTCTTCTTCTTCTTCTTCTTCTTCTTCTTCTTCTTCTTCTTCTTCTTCTTCTTCTTCTTC
>JANHJO010009259.1:20458-31356 GCA_032468235.1 Pseudoxyrhopus heterurus
GTAGAGGACAGGAAGGCCTGGAGGAACGTTGTCCATGGGGTTGCGATGGGTCGGACACGACTTCGCAACTAACAACACCATGATGCTTATGTCACACTGGAGAAGTGACTCTTGCAGATTTGCTGATCTAAAATATAAAACCATAATACATTTCTGGATGCAGTTACACAGCCACAAATAAGTCCATCTGATATCTAAACAAAGACAAGTTTCTGGAGAATGTTCATAGCATAAGAAACAACTGAGCATTGTTCCATCAGCAACTTTGGCATATCTCAAGACATATGCAGGTGCTTAGATGATAAATGCAGATGCTCTTTCACTGAAGTCAGCGTTCCCTAATAGAGTTCTGTTTGAGGGGGAAGAGACTTCTTGCATAGCAATTCCCTCCACCTCTCAAAAAAAAAAAAGCAACTATAGGCCAAGGTGCTTTTTTCCTAACTCGGTTCATGGGAGATGTGTACAAAGAAATCAAAATAGGAATGATTATGGACAGTGATGTAAAAAAAAACCCCTTATCTCAGCACCTTGACTCATCTGAAAACTTGAACTGAGCCCAAACTAAATAGCTTGAGGCCCCATCAAACTTTGCAGCCTGCAAAGGTTAATAGACACTTCGAAGCTTTCTGATAAACATCTGAAGTACTTGCACACTTGGAAAGAATGAAGCCTGTTTTTCAGATACCTAGTTAAATTTGGCAGTCATACCAGTTTGAAAAACCTTGATTCAGTCTATAAACACAGAGCAATACTGATAGAGCTCAGATATCAAAGAAAATAAATATGGGAATAAGAAGGAGCCATGCTTTCCATTTTTTATAAGGAACTGAAAAAGCTATCAAAAGCACAAATTGTGTTTAATGTATTACCAAGAGAAATAATTTTACCGGTATGTACTTAGAATATTGACCTCACTAAATAATCAAAGTTCTCTGCGCAATTTACAATAGAGGTTAAGAGTAATGATCAGCAGTAAAGACACAATCATAATGTCCTATTAATAAGACCAATAATATAAAAAAAAATCCCAGTCATTTAAAAAAAGCAGAGGCACCAGCAGGCTTCAGAAGTAGGAATTTTCATATTGATTTAAGTCTTGAGCCAATGAGATTGTGTATGTGTAATTTGCATGCTATTCCATTCACATTACATTAGAAAGCAGATTGTAAATCATATTCCTGTTGTTCCCCTCTTCCAATGCAATTTTTATCATGTCAAGCTAGCTAATAGTAAACAAATATTTCCATATCATACTTTCCCCAAAATAGAGTGTTTTTATGTAATATTTCTCAAAATGTGCAAATGTGTATAAATATACCCAATTTATAGTGGGAAAAAGAGAAAAAAATCTGTTTTCTGCCACTTTCTGTGCTGCTTCGGAGTATCGTTTGCAAACTAGGATTTCAGATTAAGAGAAGTCTGTGCCAGGTTTCTTTTACATCTTTAATCACAAAAAATAGAAAACAATTACACAGGTAAAACGCATAAAAGCTCATCAGCTTAAGAGAGCTACGTGGCTTGAAATAATACAAAAGTGAAAGAAAATATTGTAATGTCAGGATACCTCCCTCCCCCAAATTTTGCTTTGGTGCCTCAAGATAAAAATGCTTAACTTTTAAGAGAAGAAAAAAAAAACCCCACAAGAATTAGGATTTACTTAAAGGTGGCAAGAGAGTGGAAGAAGCAAGAAAACAGCAGGAAGCTGGACAATACAATTGATAGCATCCAATGCTTAAGTGAAAACTGGATGAATATTCACAATTTTTTACAAATGAAGGCAGACATACATGTCCCAGGATAATTTTGCAGGATCCAATCTGGGTCAGTCACTGGGATCAAAGGTTTAGTCATCCAAGCTTTTGGACTCATGCTGGAGCCCATCCTTAGGGAACTTCTGTCTCACCAGAATGTAGAGAAAAGTTCCCTGAAGATGGGAACTTCAGCACGAGTCCAAAAGCTTGGAATGCTAAACCTCTGATCCTGGTGACCGACCCAGATTGAATCTGCAACAAGTTTTTATATCTGTCTTTGAATAAGGAATCCTGATTTATCTGGCTTTCTCGCATATACTGATGGTGGAGCTACTTCTGAGCAAGTAGTATTGTGTGAGAACAGACAGTAACTTTTGTCTCTTCTAATGGACTCTCTTCTGTTCCTTCTCACTGTTTTCTCTTTGGGCTTTCTATTGTTCTCTTCTGTACCTGGTGCAAAAATCCACAGCTCTAACTTGTAGTTCTTTAATCTCACTGTACGTACTTTGCATATGATTATATCCACAATAGAACTGTCACAAAAATCCAGAGATTGCTAGATGGAAGAAAAGAGGTGTCAAAAACTGTAACTCACTGCTGTTGATTTTTTGTTTATTTGGATTTTTGCCACTTAGATCTAGTAGGCCTCCACAAGTGGAGAAGGTACATAATGATTTGGCTCGATCACGTCTGTCAGTCCTGCATTCATTTTTTTAAACTCTCCTCCATCCCCAATAAGTTATTTGCATCCAATCCATGTTGGATCTCATGTGGATCTTGGTTAGATCTCATGTGGATCCTGGATGACTTTTGCAATATAGGTATTCTAGCTTGGAGGGGATCATGTTGTGTATCCTACCTACCATGTAACTGTTGAAGATAGGAAGTGTGCCAGAAAATAAGAGTTGTCAACCCTAATTTCAGTCCAACATACTTCGTTAGAGCCACAGTGGTGCAGTGGTTAGAATGCAGTACTGCAGGCTACTCCTGCTGATCACCAGCTGCCAGCAGTTTGGCAGTTCGATCCTCACTGGCTCAAGGTTGACTCAGCTTTCCATCCTTCCGAGGTCGTAAAATGTGGACCCAGATTGTTGGAGGCAATATGCTGACTCTGTAAACTGCTTAGAGAGGGCTGTAAAGCACTGTGAAGCGGTATATAAGTCTAAATGCTATTGCTATTGCTATTAAAACATATAGAGAATCAAAGCTAGGCTTTTCAGAATTAAGCAGTCCAAATTTCCTACCCAGATGAAAATCAATCCATTGCACTTTTCCTCATTTTAAATAACATTTAAAAACGTTGAATTCATTCTCTCTTTTTTTTAAATGAAGGAATGTGTAAATTTTAATTCTGATTTTTAAAAAATGAATTTTTCAAGCATTTTCTACCTCTAGCCTAAACTATCACATGGTTACTTCACCTGACCTCCAGCAGGGAAGTCTTATCTTCTCATGAAGAAGAATACAAAATGCAGTCCTGAGACTTGAGCTATATCCCACTTTATGTGGTGGGGTAGGTTACAGCTTTGGAATGTTCTCAATGAAAAAAGAACGTAAAATATCTCTGCAAATTAAAACTAGGGAAGGAACATTGAAACCTATTCTAATGTGCTGTAATAAGTTTACTGCTGCAGGGAAAACAGTAAAAAAAAATTATATCCTTCCATATTTCTGTAGTGTGGAAGGAGTTATTGTCTGTTCTTTCACCGTTCATCCTTCTATGAGGATAGAATGAAAAATAATGCCTCCAACATTATATGTTACCAAAAGAGGTAACATTATTGATGCCCTTAAAAACTGACATATCCTTAAAAAAAATTGGACATACCATGGATTTAGACAATTGGCAAAAACTCTGGGAGAGAAACTATAAGTTGACAATGGCAGCTATTTATAAGGAAAACCTATATAAAATGTTTTACAGGTGGGCTTACCACCGGCAAGATTAGCAAAGATATTTGAAAACATGTCTGCCAAATGCTGGAAATGTAATCAAACACCAGGCACATACTATCATATGTGTTAGACATGTGTGAAAGCAAAGAATTATTGAATTAAAAATACATACATGGATAGAAAAAATGTTAAAACTGCATCTAGATTATAAGCCAGAAATATTTTTGTTAGGTATAGTACCAGAAAAATATAATAATGGGAATATGTATTTAATATTGCATGTTTTTACAGCTACAAGAATGTATTTGCACAGCATTGGAAAAATGAGGAAATACTGAAAGAAGATGCAATTAAAAAAATATTAGATTGCGCAGAAATGGATAGACTGACATTAACGATAAAAGAGAAGGAAGATATGGAATATTTTCAAGCATGAGATTTGTTTTATAAATGGTTGGATAATAAAAGTAGAAATTAGGAGACAGGAAAACATTATTATGTAAGCAATTGACCCAGACAATAAACTGTTCACAAAGCACCTATATATATTAACTGAAAAATGTATAAATAAACTATATAAAAAAACCCTGACATATTCTTTAGCATATGGTCTTTCACTTCAGTTGAGGAGAAGTTGCTGTAAGAACAGGTTGTATTGGTACTGCTCATGAAATGGAAACCTGCAATAAGTACTCATCAATGCACTGCCAAGATTGAATTTTTGACTGCTGAAGGAATCCCTCCTGTTGAAATTTACTACTGAAAGCAGGCAATGCCTGTGTTGTCATGAGTACTATGTATCATTGATTCAAACCATGTAAAGATGCTGAACTAAGAAGAGTTGATTTATGTGATCAGCAATAAAGTACATGACCTGTGACAGAAACTGACAAGCTCCACATAAATCAATTGATGAATTGATGAAGGGCAATTGGTGAATCAGTCAAAGGGAAATTTCTGTAAAGCTTGTTATTTCTCAGGAATGTGTGGATCACATTATTTACATTCTTCAATACTGGAAGAACATGTTCAAGATAGATTATTCACATGTTGATGACAAAGACGAAACCTTCAAGAACTGAAATTTTCCAGCAATTGTTGTCCAAATTATGAAGAGAAGAATGGGGGAGAAAATTCTTCACAGCTTTATAGCAGCCAAAGAAACATGGGGTCATCATTATGTTTCAGAAATGAAATGTCAGACCATCAAATATTGTGACAAAATTCTCCTGCATGAGGGGGGAATCAAAACCAAGGGTTCAGCAGGAAATTCATGGTTAGTTTTTTAGAATGAAAATAGCAATAGCAATAGCACTTAGACTTATATACCGCTTCTCAGTGCTTCATAACCCTCTCTAAGGAGTTTACAGAGTCAGCATAATGCACCCAACAATCTGGGTCCTCATTTTACTAGCCTCAGAAGGATGGAAGGCTGTCAACCTTGAGCCGGTGAGACCCGAACTGACAAACTGCTGGCAGCCGGTGATCAGCAGAAGTAGACTCCAGTACTGCATTCTAGTCACTGTGCTACTTCGGTTCAAAATGATGTTATTCAGATGGATTTCCTTCAGCCTGGAACTGCTACCAGCTTAGAGTGCTGTACTGTAACACTAAAACCCTTGTAACAATTAATAAGTGGAATTTGGAAGGAGAAGAACATTTCCCTGTAATATGACAATACATATTTCATGGGAAACATAAAAGGGAATTGCAAAGTTGAATCTAACCATTATATTCCATTCTTGATCCAATCCACACTTGGCACAATGCAGCTCCAACCTTTCTCAAAATTGAAGGAATATCTTTGTGGGCATCTGACTCAAATAAAAAGGACTGGTAGAAAGGACTGTCAGGATCTGGTTGAAGGGACAGTGTGGAATTCTTTCATTATTGTTAATAATAAAACATGATCAATAACCAGCAGATAAAAAACAAAAGAGAATAAAATACAATGAATGCATACATAAGTGCAATACATGGAAGGGCTTAAAGAGAATAAAAGTCTTAAAAAGAGAGATAAGGCTAATGAACACAGAGAATCAGTAACAAGATATCAAGATATCATCAGGAAAAAAGCAGTATTTTCCTTCGGACTCAGATAGTAGCTGATAAGAACTTAACCCCTTTATTTGCCACAAATGAACTGTGACCCTGCAGCTGTATAGCCTATAGAAGGGTGACTATACCATCTACATAAAGCAGCACAACGAATGTCTGTCTTCAAAGGCATGTGTGTGTGAAATTCTCTTTTAGTTGGTGTTACTATCATAGAATCCAAATAAATACTCAATAGAAGGTTAAGATACAGCCGAGTTTCACTCTTCTGCTTATAGGGATATCATATCTGCAGTAAGTTCCAGCATCTTCCTATCTATTTTGAATGACAGGGTTTTATTTTTATCCTGATTAGACAAAGATAGATACGATCTATTGAGGTATATGGTAGCTTCCACCAGAGCCTGTCATATGGAAAGGAAAGGAATCAAAGGCCAAGTTTTGGTTGAAGAGGGATATTGCTAGCATGGGTATTTGTCAGCTAAGAACTGCAGGATGATACATTGATCCATAGTGGATCGACCCAACCTGAAACCTGTTTACTCATCTTCTCCTTTTTCATCCATTCAAGGAATCTATTCTACAGGAAACAAACATGGATTTCAGTAGGAATGCTTAGAAGGATGACTGGATAATAGCCCAATGGATTAGAATACTTTCCTTTTTTGGAATAAGAACAATAATAGAATGGCTGTAGTCCCTTGCCATAGAGAAGATATTATTAGTAAGGAGAAAAGGGAGGCTGAGATAGGTGTTGTCTTCTCAGGTGGGCTTGAGTTGCTGCTAGGTGCTTTCCCATATTTTAGCGATTTCTGAATGGGAGACTAAAGGCTATGGGACAATGGCATGGTGACTAACTGGCCCTTGAATACTGCAACCATCATAAATATGTGTCGGTTGCAAAGTGCCCAAATTTTGATCATGTGATTGTGGGGAATGCTGTGATGAGTACCAGTCATAAGTCACTTTTTTCAGCACCACTGTATCTTCCAATGGTCATTAAATGAATGGTTGTAAATCAAGGACCACCTGTATTTTTCATTCAATCTCATACACCAGGGGTGTCAAACTCGCAGTGTCACGGCGGTGTCACGTGACGTATCGGGACTTTTTCCCCCTTTGCTAAATCGGGTGGAAGCGGGGCCATCACATGACACATCCGGCCCACAGGCCACGAGTTTGACACCCCTGTCATAGATAGTCAATAGGAGATAAGCCAGTCTTTTCCAGCATCAGTTCTAGCTGATCATTGTACATTGTACATCATTATAAAATTGTAAACATTAATATTCTTATTTTCCACTTCTTCCTTATCTATTTTTCCTTCTGTATTACATTGATTACTCTATAATTCTGTACTTTGTACTCTATTCTGCAGTCCATCCAGGTGAAGAGTATTTTAAAGATTTAGTACTAAATCATAATACAAACACAATCCATCACACTTTTCTCCTAAGTCTTGTACTTCATTACTCCAAATCAGATAAACACAATGCATTTTTAAGTATTTGAAATATTCTTAAGAACCTTATTTCATATTCTTATGAAATGATTCATTTTCTGTTATACTATAGCAATACCCTCAAGTGAATTAGATTCTAGCACAACTGGTTCTTATTGTAATTCCTGCTCCCAAACCTTCTGTTCATCTCCCTGCTTCTGTTTCTATTTTTCCCTATATTCCAGTAGCTATCCATGTCTCTTGGACTTTGTATTTCTCTGTATGTTTTGGGCTCACAGAGTGGCTTTGTCATTGAGATTTAAAATTAGAAAGTGATGACCTGAGAGACTGTGAAAGAGAGAGATCTCAAATACAGATTAGTCAGGGAAAATGCCCCAAAATCTAAGATGTAACTCCCAGCAGAGATTTTCATAGCAAACAGCCCTCTGGTGGGAAGTACCAGTGCCTTCTTTTGCATCCTGGTCTTGTAAGCAGGAAACATACAAATTGAGTTGTACAGTGAGAATGAGAAATTGAAAACATGCAGGTTTAAATTACCTTTGCTGTGAACAATTTTGTGTTTTTTACCTTAAAGTCCAATCCAAGGTTTCTTTATTATCTCCAGGAGTTTGTTTTTTTTACTATGCATTTAACTATAGTTTCTAGCTAAAGCAGGGGTGTCAAACCTGTATTGTCAAGGCAGCATCACATGACATATCGGGACTTTTCCCCCCGTTGCTAAACCGGGCAGGGGTGGGGCCAGCATGTGATGCATCCAGCCCGCAGGCCATGAGTTTGACACCCCTGAGCTAAATAAATGTTTTATATTTAATCAAGGTGTTCTTTTGAGCCATAGACCATTTTTGTTAGGAACAGGAAACCTGATTTTGAAAGTATTGTGTGATTGTGGGAGAACAATCAACCAATGGAATGGCTTGACTTCAGAAGTTGTGGGAGTTTCATCACTGGAGGCTTTCAAGAAGAGACTAGACTGCCATCTGTCAGAAATGGTGTAGGGTCTCCTGCTTGGGTGGGGGGTTGGACTAGATGACCTACAAGGTCCCTTCCAACTCTGTTATTCTGTGTCAGGTGAACCAATACTACCATTTAAAAAGAAAATAAGAACCCTTTTTAAGCCTTAGGACTTTTCCCTTTAAATCCATTTAACCTTTTTTGGCCTTGAAACATGATCAGGGTCTACTGAATTCCATTTTTAAGTTAAGTATTTCCTCTTTAATTTGTTAAGTGAATGTCACTTGGCTCATACAGTGAGGAAAATTGGTTTTACTTTACTTTCCATTGGATACTTACATGCAAAATTTGCTGCCCACTAAAAACTGGTATTTTGAGGAGAAGAGATGGAAGAATAATAATAATGAAAAGGTAAAGGTTTACTCCTGTCCACTTGTGTCCAATTCTAGGTTATCATCTATGTTTCCAAGCTGAGGGAATCAGTGCTGTCCGATTAAGCTGTCTAAAATTAATTAACCATTTTCTTTTGGGCATTTCTTTTGGGTTCTCATGATACTCTAATAATGTAGAAATTAATATATGGGAAGAAGGATCAGATCCTATGGGAAGAACAATAAGCATCTTACAGGCTAGACTAGAGCTGTGCTACCACTTGTACCTAATTACAGCAAAAACATATCCCAGAAATAGCCTTTTTCTGCCATGATTTTATTATATTGCCTTCATCTCATCCCACACTACTGGAATCCCAGGAAAATGTGAAAGTCTGACTGTTCTCCTAGGCCTTGGAAGAGGGTGGCTGGAATCCTGACAGATATGCTGCTGTGTGTAGGTTTGATTAGTTTGATTTTATTGTGAACTGTCCAAAGTTAGTTTGGAGTTGACTGATGTCTAAATACATAAATAAACTAATTCAAGGAATGGTGAGTGCTATAAGTAGAGAGGAAGGTTTTATTTGTTTATTATTTATTTATATCCCATGTTTTATTTTTATTATTATTTTTACAAATAGGGAAGATATTCGACATACTTTCCTCTTTCTATTTTCCCCACAACAACAACTCTGTGAGGTGAGTTGGGCTGAGAGAGAGTGACTGGCCCAAGGTCACTCAGCTGGCTTTCATGACTAAGATAGGACTTGTTCTTTTAACTAAGAAAAATCTCAGGAAGATGGTTGATTGAATTGAAGCTACTGAAAATTTCATATCTTCAAGAATAATCTGTTGAGTTGCTCCTAAATAAGAGGTGGCTCTGCTGTCTCAGGAATTCTGGGAGTTGAAGTCCACAAGTCATAAAGGGCCATCATTCCCCACTCCTATTCTAAATAATGCCTGAGATAACTAAACTTTAGAAATCTTCCAGTTTTTCTACTTCCAGTTCTGGAAAAGAACATGGAATATGACCTCCTGGATAGGTACTCCCAAACATCACAGGGTATGTGCAAGCTGTTCAAGCTATGAACATTTGGGGGGTGAGGGGGGTGGTAATGTAGCCAGCCACATATAACTCAGCCCAATACTTCAGTAGTCTCAGTGAGTACCTATGGGATGAGAGAAGTGGAAGGAATCACATTTGTGGCTGAAGCTGGTCCAGGGAAAAGTGCTGTCTTGGCTGCTGAGTGCTTCTGGCATTTAACCACAAGGGAGTCATTACTCCTTTTCATGTTTGTAAACCTCATGCTAATCTCACCCAAGAATTAACCACTAGAAAATCACAAGGAAAACAGGGTAGAAAAGGAATGAGGAGTCCTGCTAGGGAGTAAATTAGATGTTTCCTGTTGTTGGCCCCAACAAATACATTCACAGCTGAAGTCACTCATTTCCTACATTGGTGGAGTTTTTAGCTAAAGCTTTCTCAAGTGAAAATCTCTTGTCCCGACTCCAATGAAACAAACTTCTCTTTTCTAGTGGCAAAGGCTGTCTGTCAATGGGAAGAGGCTCCTCCCTCCCAAGTGTCATCTCCTTGCTCTTGAATCACAGCACAATCATGAAGCAGGCTGTCAGCAGCCAACCCGCCTTTAATATCCAACTGTGACCTGCATCTATAGGGCTACTTCTTCGCTAAGAATGCTAATGCAGAAATTAGTCTCTTGACACTGAGGGAATGTTTTAGGAACATGGCAGTCCTTTTCAAGCAAGGGTTTTGGGTCAGGGAAACAATAGGGCAGTGGTGGTGAATCTTTTTGGTGTCCAGTGCTGAAAGTGCACACGTGTGCATGCTGGAAACATGCACGCATGGTCCCCCTTACCCCCTGTGCATGCGCATGCAATTTCCTCCACCCCCTGCGCATGCGCACATGATCCCCAGAGCCGAAAAACACACTCCGGAAAAGGACACAAAGGTAGGTATAGGACAGGGGTGGCTGGGAGGGCCCATTTCATGGCGAAAACAGCATGCGGCGTGTGCACATGTGTGGTGCTGCGACTGCTCCTGTGCCATCAGAGAGGGCTCTACGGGCCGCGTCGGGCATGCGTGGCATAGGTTCGCCACCACTGCAATAGGGGATGGGTAGAATCATTTGGGTTCCTTATCTGTGGACTATTCCAGAATTGCCCCTGGATTACATCCCTTCAGAATTTTGACGGTGTTCTGCAATACTAGATATTTCACTTTGTTCAAAATCTCATTGCACAAATGACATCATAAGGAAGAATGCTTCTGCACCCTGTTTTACCACATAGTGGCTGTTATTGCACAAGATGCATGTAATTTTAAAACCTAGCAGATGCATTCACATAATATGTTATGTTTGGTTGGTTTTAACTATAGTTAAAATATGGAAG